>JADMNF010000022.1:0-261228 GCA_016097085.2 Sporothrix curviconia
TTGTCTCTCTGCAGCGTGTCTCTACCCAGCACGAGAAGTCGCAGTAAACTACTGCGGCTCGCGTGCTGGTTCAATAGCCAGCCGACGCTTCCAACAGCCTCGCGCACAGCCTTCTTTTATGTGCCGGGGCTTTGAAGGCCTATTTCTTGCGCCAAAATACCTTCAAACACCTTTACTTTGCGTGTGTCTTGACACAGACCCCTTCGCGCGCTGGAGAAGGGGCAACGGGCGCACGCTCTCATTTGTTTCATCTTGCGCGAGGCTGAGCCTTGAAAGATGAAGGTTTTTCAGCCCCCTCCGCATTTTGACAGTGTGTTTTTGACTCCTGGTGCTTGTCTTGTTATATTCACTTTGTGTTATTTTACTCGTTGCCCCTTATCCTCCGTCGAGAGCCAGTCTCTTCTTTTCATGCCAAACTTCTTTCTTTTTCTTTGTGTTATAAATTTTTTCTCTGATCTGAAGAGGGAAGAGATGAGGCCCATACCCCTGACGAGACTCTTTTAGACGGGACTAATAATAAATAAATACGTAAAATTGATAATCTTGCCTGTGCCGGTGCTGGTGATGCAATGCGATGAGACTCGATTGAGGCGGTTTGACGTGTTTCTCAAGAGTCGCTTGCGTCGCTGTAAAAGCTCGCTTTGATTGCTGTAGAGCCACCGTAGAGCCTTGCTTTTAGCGGTTGCTTTAGTGGACGGAAGTAAGTCACGTGATAATCGACGCCAAAATTTACACGCTCAACGACATTGTGTCCATCGAGCCTTCCCAACTCAATATCATAAACAATGCGTCGCCTATTTAGGCTTGTGATTGTTCTGAAGCCATTCATAGCATCTTGGTACAGGGACCGTTCAAGCACAGTTCTTTATCGCATATACCCTTTACTCTTCCGCCTCCCTCTTGTCTTTGGAAACCACATCAGCCTATGACGACCGTCTCTGCCTCGCAGGCCATCTGACCTTGTTCACGATGCCGGCGCCCTTTGCTTTTCCAGGCCACTACTGGGGTGTGTTTTGTCTTTTTTCTCTTCTGTCGCTTTCACAGCATGCTGACCCAACGTGACAAAAGACGAGGAAAAGGGCAAGTTCTTCAAGATCGAGGCCACGGGCACCGCGCCGCCGGCGCAACATGGTCCCGCCAGGAAGTCGATGCCCACGACCGCCGGCAGCAGCTTGTTGACCAGGAGCAGCAGAGGCGGAACCGGCGGCGGCAGCGGCACCAGCTGTCGAGTAAGGGCGACGACGGCGGCGGCGACGGCGATGGTGGCGGCGACGGTGGCATGGGCGGTGGCGTGGTCGATGACAGGCAGTCTCGTCGGCACCACCAGCGGCAGCGATCAAAGCGAGCGAGATTCGTTTCTGGCAGTGGTGATCCATCGTCGTCTTTATCACCAATCGCCCTTTTCTTCTTCAGCAAACTCTACTGCGGACAAGATCCGGCTTACCCTGCAAAACAACCCCTACGCCGCCGGCGACAACGGCGACAACGGTGACAGCGAGTTTGTGACGGACCGCCTCTACGACCGGCATCCTCGCTTTGGTCTCGAAGTAGGCGGGGGCGATGTTGGCAGCTGCAGACGCTCCTTTGTTGGGTCCCGTGCGGACATGGCAGCAGCTGCGTTTGCCCGTGGCCTCGAGTTCAAGGGGGCCGTGCCTGTGCTCAACGAATTCGAGGCTCGCGCCCAAGAGCGGGCCCAGGAGGCGACGCTGTACTCGGCGGTGTCCGACCATGCCGCCGCCGGTCATGGAAACGACCAGTGCCGTGCCCTTTGCTGCCAGCAACGAATTTCCCGCCCGTGCTCTCCAACACCAAAATTACGTGCATGTATGTGCACGGCGAAGACTTGAGATCCCGGCGTGGGCATCGTTACACCAGTACGTCTCTTTTCCTGCTCTTGCTCTTGCCCTTGCCCTTGCCCTTGTATATATTTTATATTTATATGTTGTGTCTCGTTCTTCCTTAACCGACTCCCTTTTCCCCAACACCCAGATTATAACGAATCGGCCGATTTCCAAGGCGTCAAAGGGCAGTATATTCCCACAAACGACGACGGCAAGTAAGTTTCCATCTGTTCTATCTGATCCAGGGACACCTTCGGCAAAGATTTAAAGACTGTGCAATTCCCTGACTAGCCTTTCTTTCTTTCTATCCGGAACAGTGTCATTGCAGATTTTGCTTCCTCGCCGCGGCTGGCGAAATACACCAGATTTCAACGTACACGCCCCGAAGATCTTGTCGTGCCGTACCCGACGGCGATCTGTTTCCACGAGGGCTCGCGAACATCTGATCATCGGCTCGTCCATACCGGCATTCAAACAGCCCTACTCCCTCTCGTACGGCCGGTGCTGCAGGTTTTTGCGCCTGAAGTGTGGGATTCTACAAACGACGGCAGACGGAACATCACCTGGCAGTTTGGCCGAAACCACCCGAAACGTATCGTCCATGACATGGTCGGCAATGAAGTACGCCTCGATGGACGCCACGTCCCCGGAAAACCCTTCTACCAGCTCTTTAGCAAGAGTCCGTATGATTCGGTCAACGCCTGCGTGGCATCCCCTCGCGGCTTCGATTCCCTGTGCGTTGTAGCAACCGACATCGGCCTGCGGGCCATTGACATGGAAGCAGCCACGTTCGTGCCCATAACGGGACATGAACTGGGACCACACGCCGCGATGGCTGCATGAAAATTCTGCATTTGTGACCAGATTAAATCCCTCACCCTTACGGGGCCGCGGTCCGGACGACAGAACCGCATGACCAGTTCCGTATTCTGAAAATGAAGTGCCAGCGGCACCTCGGCGAGCCGGACTGTCCAGCCTGTCCAGCCTTTCCACTGCTGGGGGTGGTGGAGACGGGCAGCAGCCTCGCTCCGGCAGATTTTCCGTCACATCTGTCGACTTTATCCACAAACATCCGCGGCTGCTTGTGGCTGCTTGGCCGCAACCCGGTGCCCTGGCTCGTAGACTTGCGCGAGCGGTCCTGGCACGCCTTTGGCGGCACGAGCATGGTGAGCAACTACGACGCGTCTTTTCGCATTGATGGGCCGGGCCGAGACCAGGACAATGCCGTCTCGCACGCCCGTTTCTGGGCCGGCGATTACCGCGTCGTGGCCGCCTCGCTCAAGAACAAGATGCTTCATGTACGACCTGCGCTACATGAAAAACCAAAATCATCTCGCGAAGAGGACGTCGTGGCAGCCGCCCTGTTCCGGTTCCGCAACTACCACAAGTCCTCCCGCCTCACGGGCCTGGGCTTTGAACGTGGGACGCCGAACTGGGTCTCGTAGCGGCGGCGGAGGAGCACGACTATTACACTGGCCTGGGCGGTGGCCTCTCCCTCTTTTCACTGGCGACAGGTGAACGCATCCACGCGCCGGGTCTCTGGCATATCAGCCACTCGCCCGAGCGCCTGGACGCATATACACTCCCTCTGAGGATCTCTTGACGCTTCCTCGCACAACCAGATCCGCGCCATTGCCGTCGTCATCGTCCGGGGCAGTGGACTTTGTCCAGAGTTGATTTTACCTATGCAGGGGGCGGCATCGTCGCCAACATCTGCGCCGAGGACGTTTATCACAGTTGGCTCTGAGAGAAACCGAAAGATCCACGAGTCGTATGCAAAGTATGCCGCCATACAAGCCATGCCGATGGTGGGCGCACTGAGCTTTGCTTGCGCTGCCGCGTGAAGGCACGAGCCTGTTTGCCGGCATTGGAGCGCGTGTGCACAAGTTTTCGCTGAAGCACGAGACCGACGACATTTTTCTACGGTGAGGACGAAGAGGACAGGGCGGGGCAAAAGGGAGTAGAAGCAGCATTCATTTCTTGGTATCTTTCTTTTAGACGGCGTTTTAGACCTTTTGGTTTTTTTTTTCATTAGGACGGCATCATTTTGCAAATTCTGAGAGGAGTTTTTGTGGGCGCTTCTTATTATATAGAGTCTACAATTATATCATACACACAAAAACCTCTTGTATTGGGAATCGAACTCTGGCACGAGAAAGACGATGGCCGTGTTTCGATAGACTGAATTTTTATATTCGCAAAGCGAAGGGGCTATGCGATGGACAGCGACAGGAAACGTGGCGCCCTTCTTTTTTGAACAGCGAATAAAACGACAGACTCGAAGGCGGCTGGCAATATAATAATGAGCGCAGTGTCGTATGTGCGCGCACTTACACGCGAATACAGTGGCATGACGCTGGCACAAGAAGTGAACACTCGAATCTATACTGTTTTAGTAGAAAAGAAATGCTTGTTCTATAATAGTATGTTCCCATGCATCCTTGGAAAGGCCGTGGCTTTAAACGTAAAAAAATAACAACAGAGAAATAATGAAAACGAAAACATGAATTTTTTTTCTTCTTCCTCCCCCCATTGGGGTTTCCGTTGAAACTTGAGAGGAAGTAAAGTAGTCCCAACTCTTTCGTTTCGCGGCAGTTTGTAAGCTTGGCGGTTGGCAAAAAAAAGAGAAAAGCAGAAAGCCAAGAAAAGACAACCAAAAAGGTTCCCAGACAGCTTGGCCAGCCGTTTCACGGGCGGCATTTGTGACTTTGTTCGAAACCCCCCTCGTACCTCCTCGCCGGGTATCATGTCTCTTCTGCTTCTACTCTTCATCTTTCAGCCTGACTGGTCCAATTCCTTTGCACTCCCCAGCTTGTGTTTCCACAGTTTCGGTGACTGTTGGCCAGAATGGGTGACCGCTTCGAGAGTAATGGCAACGATGGACGACAATTAGGCGACTCGGTACGAGGCGGTGGTAAGGGTAGAGTTTGTGGTCCAGCTTAGTGCTTCGCGGTGACCTTCTCACCCGTGGATCTTCTCGACATAGGTTTTCGCCCTGGGAGACGGGTTAGTAGATGATGCGAATATTAATAAAAGAACAAGAAGCACTCAGTGCTAAAGAGAGGGAAGAAAAACTCACATATCGCCCATGGCTACCATGCAGATGGTCTGCCAGACACCCAGGCCGATACCGCGGGCCAGACCACGGTACAGACCGCGGATGCCGTTTGGTATCGTAGATGTACTTGAAGGTGTTGCCAACAGTCATCTTCTTGGGCCGGTTGGGGTCGTCCTTCTTGGACTGGCAATCTCGACGCGGATAACCTCAATGGGCTGGTTCCAGGCCGAGAGGCCACCGCCAGAGAGCTGGCAGGATCTTCTCCCAAGCGGCCAGCTTCTCAGTCTCGCCTTGCCGGTGACCTTGCGGATACCCTGCTCGGCCAGACGCGACAGTCCGAAGCGCGAGCCCCAGTTGGTCATCTGGCGAATGGCGACGGCGTTTGACACCGCGGTTGATACCGCGGATACCCTCGCGGCGGTAGATCTCCATAAAGGTGCCGCAGGTGCCCTGGGCAACCTGACCGGAGGCGGCCATCTTGCTCTTGGTGATCTCGACCGTCTTCAATGCACGTGCAAAAGCCCATGGTGGGCGTAGGCTTGCGCGACAGCCACCGGTGACACCCGCCGGCAATGCCACCGACAAACTCGGAGCCGCCAAGCCGGCGCGGGCGTAGTAACTCGGCCTCGGAGGCGAACGAACAGGAGGAGACGGCGCCCTTGGTGGAAGCCTCGATCCAGGCCAGGGAATCAGACCCTGGTAGACTGTGGGTGGTGAAAAAAAAAACATTTGCGTCAGCACACATACTTTTTGACATGTGATTGCACACGCGACGGTCGCGGGGCGCCAAAAAAAGAGAAAAAAAAAGACAATAGACTCAGCAATTCAGGAAAAATAAATGATAAGGAGAAAATACGTACAGCCAAGGATTACCGCCACGGCTCCAGATGCGGCCGATGGCAGAGGCAAAGCTGTCACCACGATGGGCGGCCATGGTAGTCTTGGTGACCTGCTCAGCGGCTGGCCCAGGGTAGTGACCTCGAACAGGTTGAGGCCGGCACCGAGCAGCAAGTTGGAGAACTTGATCGGCTTCTTCTCGAGCTTCTGGGGGGCCGCAGGAGCGGCGGGGACGGGTAGGGACGTCATGGCGAATGTAGGGGAGAGGGGGGAGGATTGAAGAAAAAAAAGGAAGGACACAGAGAGTTGCTTCGAACGATCGTGATGTCCGAAACAGAATGGGCCTGACCAAGGCAAGAGGGCGCTTCTTCGCTAATATGGGGTGGGAGGGAGAGGAAAGTTTGGGGTAGCGGAGACGCTGCTGTTACTGCTGGCTCCGATGCGGGTCTCGGACTATCCTACGGCCGAGGATAAGTCGCTTGTAAATTGCACGAGGCAAGAATAACGAATACAAGGAGGGGAGGAATGCGGCGAAAGGCACTGGAGAATGGTCGAGGCTGCTGGGAGCTGTGAAGGCCGAGGGGTTTATTTGGGGGTGGGCGGTCTTAGGGGCGTATTTGCGGAGGGGGGTTCTGCGTATCAGGTCGAGGACGATATCAGGTCGGAATCGTAAGAGGAACGGGGGCCGTTGGCAGCGATGAATAAGCCGAGGGACTTTGTGTTTTGCAGCTGGAGAAGAAAGGCGGGTTAGCGCAAACGAGGGACGAAAAACGAAAAAAGGAGAAAAAAAACGAAAAAAAAGAGTCACTGGCCCAGGAGCCAAGGAGAGTCTAGGGCCTGGCCAGTGGCGAGTCAGAGGCCGCAGGCGAGTATCCAATGATCCTCATTGGCACGTGTTACCGAAGCTCGCTGGCGTTTTTCGCGGTGGATTATGTCGTTTTGACGGCCAGGGACATCCCGCGGCTTCCCAGGGGCAAAGCCCAGGCGATGTTCAGGGCCAAAAGGCGTCTTGTAGTCCGTGGTAAGACGTCACCCTCCACGGCCACCAAGAGGCAAGCTCCAAGCTCCAAGCTCAAGCTCGAGGCAAGCCACCGGACAAATGAACTCGTAAGGATGCATAATGCGAGTGGCGCCCCATATCGAAACGAGCTTGTAGAAGCTATCTGGATAGAGAGAACTGGGTCCCTGGACGTGGAAACTGGGGATCTGACGGCTGCAGACTGGACATCGATGTCCGAGGCTGGAAGGGAAGGGGGGCCACGATGCGGAGAGACCTAGCGGGCGCAGAAGGCGGCAACGGAGAAGGCCTGCACAACGGGGCGGGCCTGTTGCAGGGCGATCGCGGCAGGTGCGCCAAAGGACGAGGCACGGGAACACGGCCAAGGACTGGCAGGGCCCAGGCTCGTAGAGGCACCAAATGGAGACGGAAAGACACGAAAAGACGAAAATAAAACGAAAAGACACAAAGTGACACACTTACGAGTTTGGGTAGCTGTGGATGCTGTGTCGTTTGAAAGGGCAATATATGTCTGCGTCGCAGGTGTGCAGGTTGCGGGGGTGGTTGTGTTGCAGGAGGAAGAGAAGAGACAAAGTAATGTTTGTCGGACAAGAGATTGGATGTCTGATTATAAAAGACGGTGAGGCTTTTTGCAGGGCGAGATGGGAAGAGAAAAAGGGGGAAGGCGCGGCGAGGGTCTCCCTTTTCTTCTTTCCCCTTTCGACGCAGAAAAGTCCTACGAGAGTCAATGTGGGATACTGGCGGGAAGGTGCGATCTACAAAATAGAGGGGAGGCAACAAGGCGGGCGGCGTGTCTTTGCTAGCTCCTTCTCCTTTTCCTCTTCACAGCAGACAGCTGAGGTCGATCCTTCTCCTTCGCAATTGCCTTTTCGAGTGCATTTGTATCCATCAATGGAAGCAGCGAGAGGCCAACAAGAGACCAAGACGAGAGACGTGGAAAGAATGGCAGGAACGGACGAGACACGAGCAATTGCCACGAATAAGACTGGGGCATTCCGTCACGAATACTCGTAGGCCTGAATTATGGAGTTTTGCGGTGAAAGCTGCGCCAGAGAAAACTTACACCGCGACCCAGCAGCCGGGAGCCGCCACCACCAGGCCCCAGCAAAAAAAGAGCGAGGGAGCTGTTGGTGTATTGGGGCTAGGTTTCAACGAGGTCCAACCGTTGGAGACGTGTTTGTTGAGGTGCTGTATTGCCAGTTCGCTGGCGAGGGACAGCTGCCAACTCCTGTTTTCCAGTGGCTGTTGGCATCTTACCTGGTGCCCCGCCTTTTTACCCAACAAACCAGGCAACAGCAGATCTCCACTGAAAACCCAACGCGGCAGAAAAAAGAAAAAAAAAAAGAGAAAAAAAGAAAAAAGAAAAACAGATGAGCGTCTCACCGCGGAGCTCAAAATAGAAACCCAGCCACTTGTGTGTGCAATTGCTTGATTGCCCGAGACGGCGACGGAGCAGATGGCCGAGTCTTACGAGAAGTAAGCATATGGCTGAGCACGAGAAACAAAAAAAATAAACAAGAGATGGAAGATAGCGAGTTTATTAATGAGACGAGGAGAAAAGAGAGCCTGGCTTTCATTCCTATGTGGACACACTGGAGGAGACCCCTCCGCCCTGGCAAAAATGTGTGCGGTCAAACCGCCCGCTGTTTGTTGAGATGGCCACATAACAATGTCTTGACCCTTTTTGTCTCTTCCAATGCAATGTCTGCCCTCGGCCTGGGACACGCGCTCGACACATCCGTCTTTTACGTGCAGACCGCAAGGGGAATGTGCACAAGAAGAGAAGGATTCTTACACAGTAAGATACTGCTACGTAATAACCCCCAATGAGCTTCTCCGCACCCAAACTTACACAGCACACGGCAGGGTTGCTTTTCATGCGTGAGGGCTGGCCGTATCTGCGCGGATTGGAGGCAGCGGACAATTGTTTGGGGTAAAAGAGAGATAAAGACGGGTGCATGGCAGGACCAATAGTATGCAAAACGTAATGCGCGACTTTCTAGAAGACGGTTGTACAACGATAAGACAGAAAGGAAAACCCCCAAAAGGCACGAGAAGCACAGGACGAGAAAGAAAGAGAAAGAAAAGGAAACAACTCAAAAAGGAAATCGTTACATCTAAAAAAATACCGTCTAGTTGTCCCATTTCCCAAGTAGATAGAAACAGAAAGTGAAAAAAAAGGCAACGCAGTCTCGCCCCGTTTCGCAGGCCTGCACATGCATATACTCGTACAGATACAACAAATGTATGTGCGACAACGTATGCACTACTGCCACACCGGACCTTGGAAATGCACCGTATGCACTCATTCTTCCGCATCTCTTCACACCGACATTTTCAAGCTTGCTGTTAAGTTTTTGGTGGGGGGGGGGAGTTTGAAATGGTATTGGCTGTATTGGTTGTATTTTGATTCTAATATGTGGTATTTTTATTTTTAGGTTTTCAGGAGCACGTCAATTGAAAGGAAGAAAAAAGTGGCCGCCACTTTTTTCTTACAGCTTCTTGACGAGCTCAATGTACTTCTCGGTGGAGAAGGACTTGGGGCGCTCAATGGGTGCACCGACGGCGCGGTCAATGATGAGCTGGGGCAGGACACCCAGGGCGCGCGACACACCGAACAGGACGGTGTAGTAGCTCGACTCGGTCAGGCCGTAGTACTGCAGCAGGACACCGGAGTGGGCATCGACGTTGGGGTAGGGGTTCTTGGTCTTGCCGTGCTCGGTCAGGACGCCGGGGGCGATCTTGTAGACCTGGCTGACCAGCTTGAACAGGGGGTCGTTGGGCATCTTGGCCAGGGCGAACTCGCGCTGGGCGGTGTAGCGGGGGTCCGTCTTGCGCAGGACGGCGTGGCCGTAGCCGGGCACGACACGGCCGGCGTTGAGGGTGGACCACAGGTACTTGGTGATGTTCTCGTCGCTCAGGTCGTCGCCAACCTCCTTCTTCATCTCCTGGAGCCAGTTCAGCACCTCCTGGTTGGCCAGGCCGTGCAGGGGCCGGCCAGACCGTTGAGGCCGGCAGCCAGCGACAGGAAGGGCGAGGACAGGGCCGAGCCGACCAGGTGGGTGGTGTGGGCGCTGACGTTGCCACCCTCGTGGTCGGAGTGGATGGTCAGGTACAGACGCAGCATCTCGACAAAGTCGGTGTTGCTGGCGAAGCCGAGCTGGTTGGCAAAGTTGTAGCCGTAGTCCTTGTCCTTCTCAACAGCGGCGACCTTGGCGCCCTTGAAGACGTTCTGGTAGATGCGGGCGGCAATGGTGGGCAGCTTGGCGATCAGGTCCATGGAGTCCTCGTAGGTGTAGCCCAGTACTCCTTCTTGTTGATGCCCTTGGCGTAGGCCTTGGCAAAAGACGAGGTCTGCTCGAGCGCGGTGACGGCCAGCGACAGCTGGGCCATGGGGTGCAGGTCCGTGGGGCAGCGGTCAATCAGCTCCTCGACGAACTTGGGCACGTCGGAGCGGGCCGCCCACTCGGCGGACAGGTCGCGCACCTGCTGCTCGGTGGGGACCTCGCCGGTCAGCAGCAGCCAGAAGAGACCCTCGGCAGGGGCTCGGTGCCGCCAGGCGCCTTGGGCAGGACGTCGCGGCACTCGGGGATGGTCTTGCCGCGGAAGCGGATGCCCTCTTGGGCGTCGAGGACGGAGCCCTCCCAGACAAGGGCCTTGATGCCGCGGGCGCCGCCATAGACCTGGTCGAGGGTGACCTGGTCGATGACCTTGGAGCCGCTCTCCCTGTGAGTTGTAAGCGAGTGTTTCTTCTTCTTCCCTTTTTCTTCTTTTCTTCTTTTCTTCTCTTCTCTTCTTTCATCTTTCATCTTTCATCTTTCATCTGTCTTCCTTCTTCCGACTCTTATCAATCGCCGGCGGGGCTAACACAGTTCGGAGCTATCACGTACTTGCGGAGGGCCTTGATCTCCTCGATCTTGCCGGGCAGCAGCTCAGCAAAGCGCTCCTTCAGGGTCTGTTGGTCGCAGTCGTGTCAGCTATTGTTCGTTCTGTTCGCCCTGTTGGTCCTGTTCAAACTGCGTGCAGGCCGGAGCCAATGCGCCCTCGTCGGCACCACCGAGCATAGCCGAAGCACATACCTGGGCCTTGGCGGAGTAGCAGCGGGCGGCGTTAAAAGCCGTGGCGCGGGCGCCGAAAGCGGAGGTGGCCCGGACGGTGCGGAAAGCACTCGAGCTCAGGCGCATAGCGGAAGCCATTGTGACGGATGTGTGTGGTGGTGGAAGAGGCGATGCGGTGATGTGCGAGAGGGATGGGGAAAGGAGAGGGAGAGGGAAAGGAGAGCTATTTCGGGGAGGATGGAGGGAAAAAAGGGAAACGGTGGGCTTTTAGGCCACTTTTTTTTTTGTTTCGACCGCGGAAAGGCTAGGAAGGAAGGGGGAGTAACTCGGGAAGGTGGAGGTGGAGGGGGAGTAGAGGAGACAGAAGGAGCGACTGGGGGAATTACGGGAGTACCAAAAAAAATACCAACAAAGGTCAATACACAACTGGACACAGCACCAATTGCCCAAGCGGTGTTTCGTAGCCAAGAAACAAGGTAGAAAAAAAACTTCAGCGACACCCACATGCCACACTGGACACTGACACAAAAAGGCCGCAACCACACAAAACCACTGTACAGGGAAGGGTAAAATGGAATAAAACTGGGGGGGCTTTCGGGCTACGGGGAGCGACAGGGGAGGAAGGAGGGGCGGCGGGTTACAGGTCGCAGCTGCCGTCTACGGAGTAGGAGGTAAGATATGATGCGCAGAAACTGGACAGCGAGTAGAGATGCTCATAAAATAAGTTGCACACCCCGTATCTGAGGCATTTGGGGCCATCGAGGCAGTCTACGGAGCACGGATACAGCGCTTTGCACACTGGAGCCGAGATACGCACGGCGGGGCAGCTTCGTGACAATGGTGCCGGCCGGCGAGGCTTCTTGGGAGCGAAGAAGCGAGAGGGAAAGCGCGAGCGCTTTTCAGCCTGCGCCGTTTCCGCTGCTTCCATGTTTGGTTTCTTCGTGGCCCCAAAGAACGGGGGAGCTAGCACGGTCGCAGCTGCCGCCTCGGAAACGCTCCATATCTTCTGCTGCTCCGTCCCTGTCTGACGTAGCCCCTTCCCTCTCCGGACGGCCTGCAGCTCCTACATCGGCCAAGCATCGCCAAACGCAGGCCAAGAGAAGTCAGTTTGATACTCTGTAATTTCCCCAGCTCGTCCCGCCCGATGGATATCTTTCCTTGCGCCTTCGATACGGGGTGCATGGTCATGCGTTCTGCGTTTGCCACGTTCACCACACACACCACACATCATATCCTTTCCGCCAGTATTGTTACCCGCCCGTCCATTTCCGTTGCACCAGACGCCATTTGATATCTTGCGCTCTGGTCTCTGCTCCCTTTCGTTGCTCTTTGCCAGCTGTGGCTTCTTTCTCTGCAAATGTGCTCGTATGACGTCCGCAAGGTCGCAGACCAGGTGAGCTTCACGTGCTGTATGCTGCAATGGCGAGAGAATGGCGATGCGTCTGGCATCAGCAGCACGCTGCCATTGACGTCAGTGACCACGTACTATTTGACTTATTTATTAATTTAATTTGTTTTTTTCTCTCTAAAAACCTCTTGATGCACGCGATGCATCTCTTCCAGCAGCCCGTCACAGGACGTCCTCCCTCCAGAATCTGCAATGGGGAGAACCGGCAGCGTTGCAGTCCAGCGCCGCACGTTGGTACGCTCTTTATTTCCTTGCGTGCACCACAGGCGTCTGAAGGACCGCGGGCGTCACAGCGCCAACCGACGAGCGCTCGGGACAACAGCCTTGCGTGAGCCGAGCTTGTCACATCCGGACGTATGGGAATGGCAAACTCGCGGCAAAAACAAGGGCTGAATGCTGCACTGCGATTGGCTAGAGCGGTCTAAGCCGCACGTGATAGATGTCAGTTATAGTCATGTGATGATTATCGCTTGGTCTCGTATGACTAATTGCCGTTGCACAATAATCTCCACTCCCGCCCATCCATCCTCCCTGCCCAACTCTTCCTCTTACCAACCACTTTTTGCCTCTTTTCCCATCACCACTTGTCGACACATCCCATCGACAACCATCGACACCACGGCTCCGGCATTGTAATTTCATCGGTTTTCGACTGTGAATGCGCTTCTTGATCGACACACGTGTTTTTTTTGTCGCGCACCATCTGTAGGGCTTTTGTTGAGCGATTCGTCTTTTCCCCCTTTTTTTCTTTCGATTTTTCTTCACTCTTCACCACTTTCCCGTCAAATCTTCCATTGCCAGCCCCATTTAGATCTAAAGCTCAGCTCGACTCTCTCCTCCTAAGCGTACTTGCGTTGCAGGCCCGAAGCGTCGAGTACCAGTCTCCGTTCTCGTTGGCCCACGCAACAGTCGATTTGGGCGTAATTGCTTGACTCGTCCGCCCTGAACGAACTCTTGCTGCTGGCTCTCTTTGCCAGCCGCACCCGTACACGTTTTCTCTTGTGTCTGTCTGTCTGCTACTAGCCTCGTACGCTGTTCTCATCGTCGGACCGAGAGGCACACAATTTTTTCCTTGTCGCGTTGCATTGTCATCCTGACACTTGACATCTTTGCTCGGTTACAGTAAATTGCTGTATTTTGTTCAGTCTTCCGAGGGACCTGTAATCGGCTTGAGCCAAGGATTTCTTTGGCCTCGGGGGGAACTAAAAAGAACCACTGTTGGCAGCTAGGGGGATTGACTAGAGATTGGAAGATCACCAACCAGACCAGCAGATCACAAGTTCGAGACAACGAGCTTCAAGCCGGTCTTGGAGACAATTAGACTCTCGCCGACAGGGGAAACGAGTCGCAGGCTTTTCTAGCATTTGCACCGTCCTCGTGTGCACCCCTTTGCTCGTGTCTGGGGCCGTTTGCTGCACAATTGCTGCTGTTCTCGGGCTCTCGGCAAACACGTCAACACCAAACAACAAACAAACACCTCCACAACCTCACAACACAAACATAATGGCATCGCCCGTGGCCGAGCTCGAGGCTGGCCTGCAGGCCATGCAGGGCCTGAAGCCGCCCGGCGTGTCCGGCTCGCGCATCAACTCTTTGACGGCCCTCTGTGTCGCCAACGTTCAGGTAAGCCGATTGGTCATCCATCGACAACAGCAACAGCAACCAACAGATATACTTATGCTGACTCTGTTCCCAGTCCGAGTCTGTCCTCATCCAGAAACTGTTCACGCACTTCAAAAAGACGCCCGGCACGCACAAGCTCGGCGTCCTGTATGTTGTAGACTCTGTAACCCGCAAGTGGTTGGACCAGGCCAAGCAGCACGGCCAGGCCATCAATAGCTCCGCGCCCGACGGGACGTATGCCGCAGGCGTGAACAGAGCCACCGAGCTGATTCCCGTATTGATGAACGACATTCTGTCCACGGCGCCCGCCGACCAAAAGGTACGCTTTTTGCTTTTGCTTTGCCTTGCTTTGATTTGATCATTAGACGTATTCCCCGTAACCGGCAGACAGGCTGTTTTCTCGCAGCGATGGCGACCTTGTCTGCTGTTTGATTATGCACGTCGACGTGGTTTCGTTGGTCGGGTCTGCTGCTATTTGGCCCCAACAACAGCCTGCAGCTGCAGCTGTCCGACGACAGGCCGTTGTTTCAGTCTGCCGCATCTCGTCTCTCCTTGCATACTCTCTGCAGGCATCCGTACTCACAACCACTTCCACTCTGATCGTATACTCACATATTCCCTGTAGGATAAAATCAAGAAGCTCGTGGACATCTGGGAAAAGGGCCAGACGTTCCCGGCAAAGCTCATCGAGTCGTTCAAGGAGAAGCTCAACGCGTCCCAGCAGAGTAGGTTTCCTTTTTTTTTTGTCCTTTTCTGTTTGTACCGCATTCTCCTAGCAAAACAGTGACTAACAAGGCCGTTTGCTCTGCAGATGCCTCCACAACGCCCCCTGGCAGCCCGCCACCGAGCGCAGTGAACCCCCATGCCGGCCGGCCTGGCGCTGCTGCGGTGGTGGCCCCGGCAGGACCACCTGCTCTCCCTCCAACATTATGGAGACCCTGGCCAACCTGGCCAAGCAGAGCTCGGCTGCGGCTGCGCCCCCTGCACCCGCACCGCCCACAACGGCTACACCGCCCACGCTGGCTGGCCCCTTTGGCCAGCAGCCACCTCCGTATCAGATGCCTCCCGCACAGCCCCCTTTTCTATGCCGTACGGCGCGCCTGCTCCCGCCGCAGCTGCGTCCGTCCCGCCTGCGCTCGCCGGTCTGGCCAGCCTCATCGGCGCTGCTTCGCAGCAACAGCCGCCACCACCGCTACAACAGCAGCAACCGGCCGCGCCGCAGAACGTCCAGCAGAACCTCATGTTTATCCAGGCTCTTCTTGCGCAGGGCCTGTCTATTGACCAGATCTCTGGCATCCTGGCCCAGGTTGGCAACGGCGGCGGTGCACTGGGTGGCGCGCCTGCCGGCCCTGCCTCGCTCGTTCCGTCGGCAATCGCTGCGGCAGCGGCTGCTGCTGGTGGTGCTGGGCTTGGACAGACTGCCCCGCAGTGGCCTCCTCACAACAACGGCCATAACGGCGGTGCCCTGACTGGACCAGCTATGGAGGCCGCTCTCCCGGTGGCCGTGGCCGGTCGCGGTCACGCTCGCCGTCCCGCTGGGGTGACGTGGGCTCGCCGCGTGGCGGACGCCGGCCTTCGCCTGGCGGAGGACGTGATCGTGGTGATCGTGGTGGCCGCGGTGGCCGGGACTATCGCCAGCGGTCCCCTGCCGGCGGCAACGGCGGCCATCGCAGCCCGCGCCACATGGAAGCGCCCTCGCCCGGCAGCAAGTGGGTGGAGCACGACCCCAGCCTGCCCTTGAACACGATCCGCGTGCTGAGCCGCACGCTCTTTGTCGGCGGCGTCAACATCCCCGAGTCGGAGCTGCGTGCAATCTTCACGCGCTTTGGCGACGTGCAGACCTGCATCGTCAACAAGGAGAAGCGCCACGCCTTTGTCAAGATGTACACGCGCGCCGACGCCGAGGCTGCCAAGAACGGCATGGAGCACACCCGCGGCAATGACGACACGGGCCTGCGCACGCGCTGGGGTGTGGGCTTCGGTCCGCGCGACTGCAGCGACTACAACAAGGGCGTCAGCGTGATCCCCATTGCCCGCCTGACGGAAGCCGACCGCAAGTGGCTGCTGACGGCGCCGTGGGGCGGCAGCGGCGGCCGACCCATCGCGACGGGTCTCGTCGTGGAGGAGCCCGACATTGAGATTGGCGCCGGCGTGTCGTCCAAGGCCATTAGCCGGCGCATGCAGACGGACCGCGGTGGCCTCAACGGCCCGCGCTCGACCAAACGCGAGGAGGAACTGGCCAACGCCAACACCGTGCCCATTAATCCCCGCGGCAGCCGGCGCGGCGTGCGCGGCGGACGGGACCGGCGAGGCGGCAGTGGCTGGCACGACAGCGGCGCGGGCGACGAGCTGAGCTACGGCGGCGGCGATGATGACCAGGGCCACAACAACGGCAGCGACAGCAATGGTGCGGCACCAGCCGGCGGCTTACCCTTTGGCCTGACTATTGGCGCCAACGGCATGCCCGTCTTCCCGCCCGGCTTCACGTTCCCTGCACCCGAGTAAAGGAGGCCGCGACGAAGTGAGAACTAGGTGGCTCTTTATTGGGGCCTATTGTATTTTATGGCGTTTTTGGCTGGTCACTGAAAGAAAACGGAGGGATGGAATGGAACAAGACGTAGAGAGGAAACAAAAAGAAAACGATGCCCAGGGGGTTACATAAGGCGGCTGTCTGGTTTTGAATTTGAATTTGAATTTGATTTTGGCATTGGCTTTTGCTGCAGTGTTGCATCCTATACTTATTACCTTTACATTTTGATAATCCATGAAATGTCCGAGACACTTGTCGCTTTGTAAAATGCATCTCAAAACTAACCAACACTCAGCGAAGGAGGCATTGAGAGCATTGAAGCGTAAAAGGAGGTAAGGAGACAAGGAGACAAGAACCATGGCTTCATGTCCAAGATTCTTCAATCGTTGAGATGTATATTCCCACGGGACTAGATAGGCAGCTAATAAGATGGAAGAGGGAGAGGCAGAGAGCAATCTTGCCGTCGCCCCATATACAAGAAAGTTGAACAAGAGAACAAGAAAAATGACAAAAGAGTCCCCGTAAAGAAAGTCCCCCAAACACAAAGATGCGCCCGTGCTACATACATGTCAAAAAGGGCTGTCGAAAAGTGAGCAAGAAAGGAAATAAAAAAAAATAAGAAAAAATAATCGTGGTACACAACATGCGACCGAGATTGTGTTCTGACATTTTGCTGCAGGCCACCCATAAAACAAGTGACTGCCAGGTAGATAGGAGAAAAAAAGAGAAAAAGGAGAAAAAAAAAGATAAGAGAAACAAAGAAAGAAGAAGACCATTAAACCTCTGTTCAATAGGCGATGGTCATTCTGGTAAAGGGGGTGGAAACTGGAGATGTATAGAGGTGTGCGAATGAGTGTGTAGGGGATAGGTTTGGTTAAAAAATCATATGAAACTAGTTGAGATCCTGGACGGCAACTTTTATGCAACGATACCGGCGATGGCCTCGAGGACATCCTGTCCTTGATCATTGTGCACGGCAGCCTCGGCCGGGGCAGGCGGGATGACTTGCTTGTCGCCAGCACCATTGACGTTGCCGTCGCCGTCGCCGTTGCCGTTGGTGTTGCTGCTGCCCGTGCCCGTCGGGCGAATCATCGGGTTTGCTTAGGCTTGTTGCGTACGGCACGTTGAACGTCACCGACGGGAAAAAGTCCCAGGCCCGCGCGCCCGACAGCCACAACAGCAGCACGCCCAGCAGGATCGGAATCCAGACAGTGTAGAGGAACGTGTCCGAGCTGAGACCCTTGCGCTTCTCCTTATGCACGCGCCGGAAGTTCTCTTGCTGTTTCTTGGTGATCTGGTGCTTGCGGCCAATCTGCAGGACGGGCGTCGAGGCCAGGTGCTCCTCTTCCTCCTCGATGCCCTCGCCATTGGCCTCGGCAGTCGCGGCAGCCGTGGCCATCATAATCGTCTGCTGCTTCACCTCGACCTCGACGCTGCGCTGGTTGTCGTACAGTGTTGAGCACTTGGCATCGGCCTCGGCCTCGGCGGCTGCCGCAGCGGCCGTCGCCGTCTTCGTGTCCATGTCGCCCGTCTTTTGCGGGAAGATCTCCTCGTACGACGGCGGAGGTGCAGAGCCGGTCGGCATGAGCGACGACAGGTCCACCAGCGGCCCTCAAATTCCTTGCCATTGCCGCCGACACCGCCACCGGAGTTGTGGCCCGACGAGTTGGGGCGCGATCCAATGGCACTGCCAATGTTGATGTTGGGCACCAGCGATGAGATGCGCTGGAATGCCGCCGAGTTGAGGTACGCCTGGTAGTAGTCGGGCAGCGGGTTGTTGGGGATCTGCGGGATTTGGGCACGAGCTGCTGGAAGTGTGCCGACAGCTGGTCTTTGAAGGCGGACACTGCGGCGGCAGCAGGCGAAGCAAGCGCTGCAGGGACGTTGGCGCCGCGAGCGGCGGCGGCTGCAACAGCTGCTGCCGTGGAGGCTGCTGTCAGAGCTTCAGGGCCTTGGCTGGCATCACGCACACCGCGGCGGCCGTGGATGCTCATGTTCATGCTCATGGAACCGCGCGACATGACGCGCGAGCCAGGACGCATATCCAGCCACTCCTCGTCGCCTTCTTCCTCCTGCTCACTGCTCGCCTCGTCGTCGCCCGACGCAGCGTACGACGAAGAGTCGACCTCGGCGCGGCTGCTGTTCTCCCTAGAGTCCTCCTCCTCCTCCTCCGTCTGCTCCCTGTCGGCCGCAGCACCAGAAGCACGGCGGCGGATCGTCGACATACCCATGGGCTCCCACAGAGACCGTAGCGACGCGGCACTGTTGGTGCGGCTGTGCAGTGAGCCGCCGCTGCGGGATCGGGCGTGGCGTTCAAACCGCTTAATGGCGCGTAGCACGTCGCGCGAGGTCGTGACCTCCGAGGCCGTCAGGCCAGACAGCGTCCGCATCGTCGGGTCGGCACCGGCATGGATCAGGCGACGCACAATCTCGGGCTGGTTGTTGAGGGCGGCCAGGTGCAGCGGCGTGTAGCCGCCATTGTCGCGGACGTCGGGGTTGGCGCCCGGGCGAGCAGGCCAGCGACAAAACGGTGCATGCCCAGCACACAAGCCAGGTGAAGCATGCTGTGGCCAGTGGTGCGACGCTGCATATTGAGGCGGGTCTGGTTCGACGAGTCGTCCAGGTCGATCAGCTCCAGAACCTTGAGCAGATGCGTCTCAAAGTTGGGGCTGCCAGGGCGCAGAGCCAGGTTTGTTCGGGGTGCCGGCCACATTGCGCGTACTTCCCGCACTGCTGCCGCCGCTGGTTCCGCCGCCCGATGTGCCCCAGGTGGACGTTTCGCTGCCAATGATCCGCCGAGCCACGTCCTGCGCATCCTCAATCTTTCCTGTCATCTTCCTAGACAAGACAGTGAGAGCGGCACGCAGAAGCTGTTGCTCATCGTCGTCCAGGTACTTGAACGTGATGCGCTGCTGTGTCGCGGCGGCAAACTGCTGCGTCGCGCCACGCTGGTTCGACTGGCGAAGCGTGACGGGCACGTGGCCAGCAATGGACGAGGGCGGCACGAGACACACCAGCGAGCTCTCGCCCCAGAACGTGGTCGTCGTGGCCCGCTGGTCACCAAACATGACGTCGAGTCCCTGGTAGAACGAGCTGCCGAGGATTGTCACCTCGATGCCACCCGACTTGGGGCCTTCGGCGGGGATGATCTTGTGCACAACCGGCTGCGCTGTCTGGCTCGTCGTGGGCTGTGGCATGGCCATGGGAATCGAAAAGAGGCTGTTGGGGAATTGCTGCGAGAACTGGGCCTGGCTGAGCTGCTGCTGGAACATGTTCATCGAGCCGCGGAGACCGTTGGGGCTGGGTGCGCGGCTGGGATGCGACGATGTCGGGGCCGAAAACATGGGTGTCTGTGATAGGGCCAGGTTGTCAAAGCTTGTCGACCGGGTACCGTTACCGAAAGCATTGTTGGCTTGGTCGGTGTGGCTGTTGGGCGTCAGCGGTCCCGTCGCGATTGGCTCTGCATTCATCGGCACGATGCCAGCCAGGCTGTCAATATCTGGGTCGCCCGAGCCGCCAGCCATGAGAGCCATGTCAACTGCAGCCGACATGGTGTCCGGCACAAAGCCAGACGGCGGCGACAAAAATGCAGTATTTGTATTGTTCGAGGAGAACTGGGCCACGGGCGACGTCGAGGAAGCGGCGAGTCGGTTGCCGACGTTGGGCATGTTCTGTGCTGCAGGCTGCTGCTGGGGCTGAGGCGACGTCTCGATGCGGGTCATTGCCAGGCCCGTGGGCACCTTGGGAACGCCTGCACTAGACTTGCGCTTCTTTGCCGAGTGGCCCCTGAGACCATCAGGTGATGCTGGCCGCGACAGTGCCCTTGCGACGACGGCTGCTGAAGAGGCAGAGGCAGAGGCGGCAGACGCTGCATAGGCGTGTGCGTTGGAGGCGGCCGAGTTGGCTGACACATCTGGCGCAGAGAATGTCACAGAGCCGCGCTTCAGTGCCGACAGGTCGACACCCGACTGTGCACTGCCCTGGGACTTGGCCTTGCCAGTCTTGGGCACGGGCTTGGAGGCGGATGCAGCAGTTGTCAGTGTCGCGGTCGAGGACTGCTTCGAAACGTCTGCGACATCGCCGGTGCCGGTAGAGGCATCGCCGTCTGCAATGGACGGTGCTGCCGATGCGCTGCCTGCAGACGCAGCTGTCGTGGGCGTCTTGTGGTCGTCGGTAATCATAATCGAGCGCGACAGAGTCTGGGCGAGCACGCGGCCCCGGAAATCCTTCAGGGTGAAAATGACCTGGAACCCTGACTTTTCGCCGTGGTGGCGGCAGTAGCACGTAATCCGCATCGGGATCACAATGGCCGCGTTGTCGCTCTGCGGCGATATGGTGGCGGCCGTGGGGTGCTGCCAGTCCTTGATCTCGTTGGTGTTGAAGATGATGATGCGCCGGTGCTCGTCACGGCTCCAGCCCTCGTCGTCTTCGGGCTTCTTGGACTTCTTGCGGTTGGCCCGCTTGCGCTCTCTCTGGATGCAACCATTGCAAATCCAGACCTCGCCGCCATCGGCGGCGCGGACGCCGTCAGTATCTTCGCTTCCGTCCTCGCTCGGGCGGTCTTGAGGACCGTATGTCGCAGCCGCAGCACGTTCGAGAGCGCGTTGCCGGTTGCCCTCGTCCTCCATGGCACTGGTGCAGACAACCATAGTGTACAGCTCCAGCGTGTCGGGAGAGTGCTCGGCGCATTCTTGGCGAGTAGCTTGGGCTTGGAGATCGTGTGGGGAGGGAGGTGGAGCTTGGTGATGTCGGGCGGCAGAGAGGACAGGAGAATCGTGACGGGAATCTGAGTCTCGACGCGGGACTTGTGGGGCTCGATGCCGACGGAGAAGCGTAATGGCGGTCGCTGGCTGTTGAGGAGCTCGGGATTCTGCTGGAACAGGGGTAGCTGTGCAGCCACATTGTTTAGGAGCTGCTGCTGCTGTTGTTGTTGCTGCTGTTGTTGCTGCTGTTGTTGCTGCATAGCATTACCTTGCCATGCCGAGTTCGGGCTTGTTGGCACGCTGTCCGGGAAGAAGAAATTAGACGCCATCTGCATGGGATTGGCACCACCGCCTCCCAAAAATCCAAATCGGAAGTCGGAGTTGTCGATGGGCGACTGCGAGCTTTGCATAAAAGCATGTGGCGACGGGCCCTGGCCGAAAACAAAATTGGAGACTGGGGATACTTCACGGGAGGCCGCTGTGTTGAGGTTGTTCATAGACTGGCTCAGTGAGTATTGCTGCTGCTGTTAGACATGTATCAAGTGGGTGGGGGGTATCTCCGATAAGAAAAGAAGAAAAAGAAGGAATGGGAAAAAAGGGCAAGGAAAGAGGAAGAAAAGGGACATACCGATGCTGCCTTGTTGTGCCCCTTGCGTTGCTGTTGTGCAGAACCGCTGGTGGCCACTGTGTTAAAGATGCCACCCGTCGAAAACAGTTGAGATGCGTTGAACGCCGGTATGGTCTGGTCGTCGGGTGTTGGGCTGCTCGTCGCGCTCACAAACTCGAGGGGAGATGGCCCGCCACTATATGGGCTCAAGTCTGAACCTATGGGGCCTTCGGACTTGAGAGATGCTCGGAGGACGGCGGCGTCCTGATTCAGCTGGTCATCGACGCCGCCAAAGGCCGTTGCATGCTGGATCGACTTGGGGTCGATCGTCCCGAAACTGTCGCCTTCGGTATTGACGGACTGGTCGTTGTCGTTGTCGTTCTCGTCGTCGTCCTGGTCGTCGTCCAGCCGCAAATAGTCGTGGAAGCTCCAGTTTTGCTGAGCGTCGTCGCCTGCTTGCAGACCCTCATCTGTCATGATAATATCGTCCTCGATAATGGTCGTGCGTGGTTGCTGCTGCTGCTTGCCTGTGGCGTGTGCTGCTGAGCCTAATAGCCGGCTAGAAGCGGGGGACGAGGCCTTTGTATTGACCGAATGTGCAGAACCCTTGGATGACCGGCCACGGCTCTTCTTTGCTGATGTTCCGCCGACAATACTGGACAGAGCGGTCATGGACGTCTGCTTTGAGGAAGAGATATCGGAGGAGGAGTCCTGGAAAGAGGAGAGGAGGGACTCGGGCGAGGACGCGGGCGGCTGCTGCGATAGGGCCAGGGCCGGGTCGTCGAGGAGCCGGTCCTTGCTGGAGCCAGGCTTGCCGGAACCGGGGCCACCGGCAAAGGCAGAGTCGAATGTGCGAAAATTATGCGGCTGCGACTTTGCGTCCCGGCCTATTTGCTGGAGGTGGTGGATCTGGTTGTGTGGGTTCTGAATGAAGTCGACGGTCAAGGCGGGCGGAGAATCGCCATCCATTCAGAGTCGACGGCGTAGTCACCGGCAGAGGCGGCGAGGGCTTCGAAAGTCGTGTCCTGGTCAGACATATCCTCTAATCGAGCGAGGACCTCTGGGGATCAAGGGGGGAGTGAATGAGGGTGGTGAGTGAGGCGGCGAGGGGGGGTTCCGGCGGTCAGAGCGGCGGTGTTGTGTCCAGATCCCGCGAATGTGCCAATCCTCAACGTCGTCGAAGCCGTAAAAAGATCGAAAATGCGATCAAACGACCCGGAAAGCGACTGTTGACTGTGCGATCTGCACACCGCGGCCGTTGGACGTGTTGAAGTCCAGATGGGCGGGCGTGGCGGCCGTGAGGAACCGGGTCAGCTGCCAGGGGGAAAAACTTCGTTGGGAACTCGGTGATCGCGAATTAGATGGCGTTTGGTGCTGCAGGCCACAGTCAGGGCAGCCGTGCCGGTCCTCGCAGACAACACGCAGCAGCCAGGAACCGAATCAATTGGGAGATGGCGCGTGTTGGAGGTTCGGCGTCGTCAAAGGCCTGTCCTGTCGCCTGCGTGTTGAGAGAGTCGATGTTGTGGACGTGCCGTCTCGGTCGATTCAGGCCCAGGGCATTGCTAAGTGACTCGAAATGTGGAGGAGAAAGAAAGGAAGAGAGAGATAGAAGACAGAGAGCGAGAATGTGGGGGGGGAGAAGGGGCTCGGCGAGCGGCTGTGAAAAGAATATAAAGGTCGGGCAAAAGAGAAAAGGCCAGACGTACACGGGTGCACGGCAGAATCGACCGTCGCTGGCAATGGCGAAAGGAAAGGCTGCTTGCAAACGCGGCGTCGTGATTGATAGATAGGATAGCGAAAGGAGAGAAACCAGAAATTTGAGAAATTTGCCTTGCCCGTTTGGTGATTCCGAGTTGGGGGATTTTGCTATTTTTCGCCGTCGTCGCAATCCCCTTTGACAGGCAGGAGCCACTGTGCTGTCTGTCCGCTGGAGTGCTGTGGGAAAGAGCGACGGGAAGAAAGAATGGCCGCGAGAGCAAGAGCGAGCGTGCAATTCAGGAAAGGGCGCACGGTGGCCACCACTGAATGGATAGCGCACGCAAGGTCGAGAGAAAGGGCGGTCGGGTCAGGGTTTTCTGTACGGTGATTGGCGGGATAGGCCTTCAGGCCCATAAAAAGAAGGCCAAGACGCCAGGGGTCAAAGTATCGCTCTTTCTGTTTCTGCGCAGTCAATACATGCACAGAGGGTGGTGCGATTGGCCAAATGGTCCATGCCATCAGGGAGGTGCGACCACCAGGGCTAGTTCGCCCCCCTCTTTCCAGGCAGACTTGATTCTACAAATTGGGGACAGACGAGGACCAACTAGGGTGCTGGACTTGGGTGGACTTCTTGGTCTTTTTGCGAGGCCTCTCCCACTGCTGGCAACCCGCCAGCCCTACTCGTATCTTCAAGTGGTGCTCAAAGGGGTATAGGGACTGCGGTAAAATCGGTCACGTCCCAACACTTTTTTGGCAGCCGTCAATCAGTCACATTTGCACTTCCACCACCTGACTGCCTAATTCGCAACCAACATCGACGTAGGGCCCAGAAGGAAAGAGAAAAGGGCGCAGGCAGGAACAGAGTTGCACCTTCCCAGGGCAAAACCCCGTTAGTAAGAGAAGGGGAAAAGAGCGATGCAGAACGGCAACTCGACAACGTCACCTGCCACAAAGAAGGAGATAGAAAATGTAGAGGCAACATGTTCTTTGTACAGGTTCTGTCGACGGAAGAAAACAGGTCCAGTGACAGCTTGCTTCTGTGAGATTCCGTTCTGCGCTGTTCCTGGGCTTCCAGAGAAACCGAGAAACCTGCATGTTGACGGGGTCGCCCACGTCCCGAGGAATCCGGCCTTCAACGGCGGCGTACATGGGGACCTGTCAACGTATCTTTTTTTCTCTTCTCGAAAAGTGCTGAGCATATATGGGGCTTTAGAGACGAGCTCATATGGTTCAGCAGCTTCAAGAATATGTGTCAAAAATTATGTATACTGGCAATTGACATTTTTTAGCAGTATCGCTTTGTGTCGAGATGCCGCCCTCAAGCCACTGTGTGCAGGGATATCTCGGCAAATCGAGCGAATAAGTCTTTTTTTTTAAAAAAAAATAACATTAAATCTCGTTTGCTTGACTCGAGGGTCATTCCAGCAATACGTGGGGGCTGATACAGAGGCGATATGCATGGACCCTACTGGAAGCCAATAGACAACTGTTGTGAAACATTGATAGACAATAAAAGCCAAACCTTCCGAGGGAGTTTTTAAGCAAGGGCTCTTTATCTTGGGTTTCCATTCGAAAAGGCCGTGACAGAAACTTAAGGTTTTGTTTAGACAGGCCGCGGCTAGATATTAAAGAGAGGCTGGAGGTAATAACTGTTGAGAGGTTAGACAGAGCTGTTCACCGAGGCCGACAATTACTACTCTCAAGACTACATGGCTGAGAACGAAACGCCATCTCAAGAAACAATGATTACTCTACGTGGAGAAGAAACACTGGGGTTGGATGAGCTAGGCTACCGAGAAAAAAGACGGCTCCCGTCAAGGCGTAACGCAGCGTCGGCGAACCCGCATCCCCAACAACAAAATTGCACGTCTACTTTCCTGCAAGCTGGCTTGATGCCGGCTGGCTGAGCTGCGTGACTGCTGCAGGACGCGCAAACCTGCGCATGTGCATTGGTCCAATTGAGAGGTGCTATGGAGCAAGAGAAATCAAGTATGACAAATACTGCCCTCTGTAAATACGAAAGAGGTATCAAAAGTCCCGATGCAAAGACGAAAAAGGTCGGTAGAGTCAGAGGAGCCAAGTATATCTGACAGGAGAAACAAAAGTACCCGGGCGATTCGTATACCCAAGAGCCAAGATGCTATGTTTGTTTATAAAAGAACTTGTACACATCAAGAGGTTTTTTTTTAAAAAAAAATTGGACGAAAGATGATGGCCAGGGCGAGACTCAAATTCGAGGAGATGACAGGGGCTATTCAAGACAAAATATCCAAAAATGTGAGGGACAAGATAAAGAAGAAGAAGAAGAAGAAGAAGAAAAAAAAACCCCCACAGAATCCACAGAATCCACAAAGCAAAGCAATAGCATCACCCATGTACTTGGTGGTGGTGGTAACGGTCAACCTACCTGAGATGAGCAAGAACGTCAAAATTGCCGGCATCGCTCATCAAAGACACTCCCTTTCTTTCCAACTCACACCATCCAGCCTAAAACAAACCATGTGCAAAAAAAGAAAAAAAAAGAAAGCGACTTACCCTACACTCTGGGGTCCCTCGGTCTTGTCGGTCTGCTAAATTGCAAGGCGAGGTAACCTCGAGTGCTGCAGGGCCAGTATCGCCTCAAAATGAATCGTCGTTCGTTCGGCCTGCAAGTGCGGCCGTTCATCAGGGAACCGGATGGTACGGCTAGAAAGGGGCGCAGGAGCAGCAGGAGCAGGAGCAGGCAGCGGCTGCAGAATGGCTAGGCCAACGCCGTTGAAGTCGTTACCGCCGCCGCTGCTGCTGCCGGTGTTCTCGACACCCTCGTACACCGGGCGGAGGTTGGGGCTGCTGCTGCCACTGGAGTCGGCGGGGATATCACGGATGATGGAACCGCCAATGCGGTAGATGGGCCGGGCGCTAGGGCTGCTGACACGCAGAGGCGCGCTGCCCACCACAGCCGGCCCCCTTTTATCAAGAGCCGCTTTGCTGTCAAGGGCTGTCTCGGAACCGTTACCGCCGAGGCCACTGCTAGAAACAAGAATGCCGCTAATATCCCCAATACCGACGTCGCCGGTGAGAGCACCAAGCTGTTGTTGCTCGCCGTGCTGGCCACCGGAAGCGGTCTCGCCATCACTGCGCGGCTGGATGGAGAGCGTGTTGACCGCGGCTGCCGATGAGGAATGCGGGCAGGGACTGGCCATGGCGGGACCGCCTTCTCGAGAAAAGACCGTCACTGTTGCTGTTGCAACGGAAGCGGTCGAGGGCGACGACGGAAGGGCACGGCTGAGCGTCCGGGGCAAGTAGAAAGCCCAGCTTGCCCAGCGGGACGCTCAGGCCGTGCACGACAATGCTAACAATGGACAGGAACCAGACAGACAACCGTCGTCGTCTCGCCGAGCGTGGCAACATCGGGACGGAGCTTTGGCGGCGGTATCAGCTATGCCGTCGTCGAGGGCCGCGGGCGACAGGCCTTCAAATGAACTCGAGCGTAATATACAGGGTAAAAGATGGCCGAGACGCCCACGGGCCCGAAAAAGCCGACAAACAGCGCCGTGGCCGCCAGTCCTCGATCTGCGGGATGATCTTGTGGATCGCCATAATCCAGGGAAGGCGACGCAGCAGCAAGCACGAGGATGCCGAGCGCAACCAGGCGCGGCAGCGGTACGGGGCCGTTGAGGAACAGGGACCAGGGGCACACGGCACCATACCACATAAAAATGGTCACATTGAGCAGCATGTCAATGGTCGGCTGCAGCGAGTCGTCTTTGGTCTCGAGACGGAACCAGTCGTCCCACGTAAAGACATTGCCGGCAATAAAGCAGGCAAGGACGTCGTCGCTGCCGATGAGGCCGCAGGTGCCGACGATGAACAGGGCGAGAGAGATGCAAAGACCAGGAAACTCTCGCCGGTCGACAAACTTGCGCTCTTCCGCATAGTGCAGCAGGCTCCTTGGCAATGTACCCGACCACGGCGCCGTACACAACGCTTAACAGAATGGTGTACCCGAGAGTCTCGCCGAACCAGAGACAATTGCTTTGCCGGAACCGCCCGCAGGCACGGGAAACTCGGCCGTGCCCCCACTCGAAACCAACGTATTGGATCAGGTACAGAGCTAAGAAAAGAAAACGGGTAGCCAAGACCATCGTTGGCACCCAAGACTCGGCAATGATGATGCGCTGGAGCTCGGGCGGGACGTTCTGGTCGGCAAAGCGGGCCGCTTGAACAATGACGTTGGACAGGATGGGGTCGGTCGGCGTAGCACACGACCCGATCACCAGGGCATGTAGGAAGGGCAGCGAGGCGTCACCAGGCCCCAGATGAGCAGACTGGTCGACAGCCACATGGCCGTCATGATGGGGAATAGCAGCCATGTCAGCGGCCGCCACTGCTGCTGCAGATACCTGCGCGGCGAGAACCAAGCTGCACGCCGGCGAGAACCAGCTGCACGCAAGCACGAGCCGGGAGAAGTAGAGCGTGGCTGCGTCGAGGTTGGCTTGCGATCCTGCATACTCGAGCGGTCGAATAAAATTGGCAGCCGAGGGCGAGAAGGCAACGCCGCCAAGAGGGAGAATCACTGCGCTGTGTTATGCAAACAGCAATTGCCAGATCAGAAAGGCAACATATGGAGGGCCAGGGGTCCTCGCCCAATAGGGGTGGGTCCGGTAGAACCACACTTACGGGCTTCAAGACAGGTAGAACTTCCTCCTTGGCAGAGATAGGACACAAGTCCGAACAACGGACAACCCATCCTCCGAGGGACGCTGGACCACGATATTGAAGTCTGTTCAAGGCCAAGTTCGGCATCGCGAAAGGCAACCGGTTTGTGGATGACAGACAGATTGGAAGGGAAAAAAAAAAGAAAAAAAAAAACTGAAAAAAAGTTGAGCAAGGCAAGAAAACAATCAAAGCCCTACGATCCACGCCAGAGTCGTCCTTGCTCATGCGAGTCAGCAGGAGCGGAGCCAAGGCCGGGGGCAGCCGGGACAACGACGGGCCGCAGCGGTAGCTGTGCAATACCGGGGGCGGCCAATGCGCCGGCTGGGGCTCGGAGGACGGGTGGAGGCGTAGTACGGCAGCCGCTGGACACGGTTGCTGAAGGGGCCGGAACTTGAGATCCGGGGCCGGGGAATGGGCACCCGTGGCAGGACTGGGCACGGGTAGAAGGCTCGTGTTATTGAATCATGGGGGCGGTTGGCGACAAAAGGGTCGTTTTTCCGCAAAAACTCCAGTCTTTCGGGATGGGACCTCCCTTCAGCAGCGAAGGAGGCTGTCAGGAGGGGTTGGATGAGGTTTGGTGGTGGCTGTTGACGGAAAGACGATATTTTGGTGATTTTTGGTGATTTTGGTGATCTTGGTGATTCTTTTCTCGATCGCAAGCCAGCGGGGGAACCGGATAGCGAGCTTTGTCGAGAACCGCGGTGCTTGGCGGGCACAGGCAACAGAGAGCCAAATGGACGAATAGGTTTTCAAACGCCAAATCGGCAAATGTGACTGCGTGAGGCCGGGTGATTGGTGCAGGGCTGAACAGGTCGTGGCAGACGAAGCAAAGTTCGTGATCGGAATCGACCGATGGGCGGATAGAGGTTAATAAGTTAATAGTAACTGTGTATAGCGATTGCGAGGCGGTCGTCGCAAAGCTTCTTAAAGCAGCGGGCGACGTGTATGGCACAACGGTTGCTTGGACGCAGTTCAAATTGCTTTTCCAGGGATGCTTGGCAAAAAAGAAAAAGAAAAGCGAGGCAAATCTCAAGAGTGATGGTTTTTGGCAAGAGCGTAAAAATTTGGCCTGGAGCCAAGTCGATCTACTTGAGAAGAGGCGCCAGGGCAGGAGGGGTTTTGACGCTGTGAACTGATAGAAGGAGCCCCACTAATATTTGAGACCACGGCAGAAGGCGCGATGCACAGCCAAGGAAGGCGAGACCAAGGGATGCAACTGCTATAATCTATTGGAGGACAGGAGTAGCACAGACGGAAGGTGATACAGACGTATGGCCTCCTGGTTGCAATGTCTTGTTTCTTCGTATTGATTACAGCGCTGTCAAAGGTAACGTATGCCAAGAGTATTGGGAACGCCAGAGAAAGCTATACATATAAGATACAAATCCAATGTAAACCGCCGGCTGGATTACGACGCCTGGCAAAAGAAGAAAGGAGAAAGGAGAAAGGAGAAAGAAAAAAAAGAAAAAACAATAGGAGACAATGCTGAGAGCTTGAAAATCAAGTGAATAAATCGAGAGGGCAGGTGAAGTAGATGCACGCAATGGACCCGAGTGCCTAAAAAAAAGCCAAAATTCAGCCAAAAGAACGAGAACAAAAACGAGGTGAGGACGGCACAACACAATCTCGTCTCACGTCCGCTGACGGGCGCCCTGGACCGCGAGTTGGTCCGCTGCTGCGTTGCCAGAGTCGGCGCTGTGGCCCTTGACCCAGCGAAACATGGTGGTGGTGCCCGACTTGTCGCGGGAGTCGATAAACGAGCGCACGGCCTTGATAATGTCCTGGTTCATGACCTGCTCGCCGCTGCGTGTGCGCCAGCCGTTGCTTGCCCAGCTCTTGTACCACTCGCTGATGCAGTTGATCGAGTAGGTGCTGTCCGAGAAGATGCGCACCGACTGGGTGACGGGGACGGACTGGAGGGCCCGGAGGATGGCTGTCAGCTCGGCCCGCTGGTTTGTCTGCATAGGGCCCTTGAGCCGCTCGGGAGATGTTCCTGTAGGGGCGTTAGCAGACCGTCACAAGAGACGGCAAAGACGGGAAAGACGGAAAATCCCACCTCTTGTCGTCAGCGCCGAAAAAAACGCCAATGCCGGCTGAGGCGCCGTGCTGGCCGTTACCGAGGCTGCTGCCGTCCGTGTAGATGTCCAGGAGGCCCGAAGTGCTCGCCGTGGATGTACCAGCACTCTGTTTTGAGCGTTTTGTGGCTGGCTGCAGAATCTGCGCTGCGTCCTCTTCGTCATCGTCGTCGTCGTCCTCCTCCTCCTCGTCGTTGTCGTCATCATAGTCTTGTGCCTGGGCGTGTGCGCGTGCGCTGGTGGCCACAGCCGTATTGCCGTTGGCTCCGCTCAAGGCCTGCCGTGTTGCGTCGTTGGCATACATGCGAATGTAGTCGGCTGCCTCTGCGCGTGTCGGGAACTTTTTGTACTTGGGCCCCTTGGCCCCGACGATGGCCTTGGATGCTTCCGACCAGTCTGTGTAGATGCCCGGGTACTTGCCGATTGCAACGGCGTAAAACCGTGGCTCGCCTTTGTCTTTGGCACCGCCCTCGGGGTTCAGCCCGGCGACAAACGCCGCCGCATCCTCACGCCTGATAAAGCTCTTGACTAGGTGGTAGACTACGTTAGCTGGCACGGTTCACCACATGGGGAGAATCGGGACGGGCGAAAAGAGAAAGAGGAAGAGGAGGGAGCGCACATTGAGCCCCCTTGAAGCCTGCAATCTGTGCCTGGCACTCGTGCCACGTTAGGTAGATGCCCGGCCGTGCACCCGCTCGGACGGCATAGTATTTCTGGGCATTTTTGTCGTCGAGTTTCCGCTTGCGTCCGGCAGCGCGGTGCTGGCTGTGCTGCTGTAGCTGCTGGCATGGCGCGCGCCGATGTTGCGGGCACGGGGAGAGGGAGAGGGACTGTGTATAGGAGGCGCCCACGCTGTTGGAAGCTGCTGCAGATGACGCTTTGCCCTTGCGGCCGGCGGGAGGCATCCTCAATTGTTCGTTCAGCTGTCCGTCCAGTTGTCCGTCCAGCTGTCCGTTGGTCGTCTGCTGGCACTGAAGAGACTGCTGCCGGCAGGTGCAGGTGCAAGCCGGGGGCGGGCGGCACGGGGCTCGTGTCGCTGGGAGCGAGGTGTCGGGTGCGACCAACGGCGGACCAGACGCACTAGGGGAGCTGCTCCAGAGCAGGCCGTTGAGTCTCACGATGATGGGCTTTGCCGATCTTGCTGCTGCTGCTACCGCTGCCGCTCTTGCTGCGTTGGATGTCGCCGTGGCTGTTGAGGCGTTGCTTTGGTCTTGCTGCTGCTGCTGAGGCCTGGAGGCTAGGAGGGAGAAGAAGGCGGAGTCGGTCTTGAAGAAGAAAAAAAACGAGCTTGGCAAATGCCTGCCCTGTTCCTGTGTCTTACACAGGCCTGGACACAGGCCAGGACGCGTTTCAGCAATTGTCTTGGGAGCTATGGTCTGGCCAGGCTTTGGCGCTTTGGGGCAGTTTAGGGAGGGAGGGCCACTGCGGCTGGCCTCGACGTTGCAGGCTGCGAGATTGTGGCAAGATACAGGATGCTGTGCACAAGTGAAATTGAGATTTGAAGCCGCTGTAAAGTGCGTGTACTCTGTAGCTGGAAGCTGGAACAAAACGACAAAACGACAAACCGACAAAATGAAAAATGAGGCAAAGGAGGAGAACAAGAGCAGCGCAGGATCGTGTGGTGAAGGGGAGGGGGAGGGGAAGATATAAGAATAGGCCTCCGCGTATGCCGCAAACAAAAGAGGAGAACGCAGGAAAAGCAAAAAAAATTGACAACCAGAAAGGGCAAATGCAGCTGCTGGGGGGGGGGGGGGGAAGGAGGAGGAGGGGGAAGCACAAAGTGAAATGGAAGGGTGGAGAGAGGTGGTGGATAGAGGAAAAGGGGGGGGGGCTGAAATAGAGGTTGGACTGGGGGGGGGTGGTTATTTGGAGCTCTTTCAGTCGATTACTAGCTGCGAATTGGGAAGGGGGAGGGGGTCTGAGACGGATGTGGAAGGGAAGGCACGGAGGAGGGGGGATGGTTCTTTGGTTTTAGGCGCTTTGCCCAAGACGTGCATCCAGAATCAAGGTAGGCAACTGGGCGTCACTGTCGCTGCCCCTTCCCCTCCCTCATCTACAAGTACTCACTTGTCCTTTCTTTGCCATTCACTTGTTCTCTGTGTACGGAGGGAGTGTCTGGAGCCTCCCCTTTTTGCCTCGAAAAAGAGCGCTGGTAGGGCCAAAAAAATGGGCCCAAAACTCAGCAACAAGAGCTCCATCCGGCGAACAAAACTGCAAAACAACAAAACAAAGCATAAGTTCATTTGGCCAAGCTTTGGACCTCTCTCTCTTGCCTGAAAGCAGGGGTGTGGAGGCAGAAGAGAGAGGGGGGGAAGAGAGAGTGAGGCTTGGACAGGACGCACTCTCTTTCGTGCATAGTTCTGGCCCATTCAAGGACGTGTCCGGGGAATAGGCTCAACTGCCAGGCGTCTTCTAGCTGCTCGAAGTACTCCGTACATTTGCATACAACGCTCCAGGCAAAAGGCGGATTTTGGCACAGGCGTGGTTGAACGTTCTGCATCGCTGGTTCCTGTCTTGATTTCATCGACGACGTGTGGTGCACGTGACCATCCCGCTCTCCTTCAACCTCATCTCGTCTCTCCAGTATCCCCTCCGTATTCTCACTTTGGGCCTTGCCTTCGCCCAGTATGGGCCTGTGCCCAATGGGGGAGGGGAGGGGAGGGGCTGCAGGCGTGGCTTGCCCTGTAAGAGGCTCACTTAATTTGCCATTGCAGGGCTGTTGTGGATCAAAGGCCTCATTCATATGTTTGTTTGATTAGGTACTCTGCACGGAGTATGCGCTATGTAGTCTCTGGGAAACATCGTGGGATCCCGTAGTTCCCAAAAGCCTTTGACTCGTCCACATCCTCCATGTCCGCTTGCGGCTTACAAAGACTGCAAGCAATACTATCGGCCCTCCATCTTCATCTCCTTGTCGCCAGCCGTCGAACCTGTGTGATCCATAGCCGCACAATGCACGCTTCTCTCTTGCCTTGCCTCAAACGCCAAACAAAGGGGCGGCCTCCCCATGCAAAAAAAAAGAAAGAAAACCATAGCCCCCGTTACTGTCCTCCCGTCCATGTACAGGTGCTCTGATGGTGCCCTGAGAAGGCGCAGGTACCGACAATGGAGGGCGGGCAATAAAAAACAAAGAGGCAACAAACAAACAATGCTTATGTTCATGCAACGCATATGCCATATGGAAAGAAAGAAAAGAAAGAAAAGAAAGCAAAACAGTCGAATGTCGCAGCAAAGGTTGCGCTGGGCGCATGCGGAGTACCCTGTACGTCGCACTTCCAAACTGTGGGCAGTGGTTATGCATGGGTCGTGGGCGCCATGTCAAGAAGCTTGCAGGAGCAATGTGCCTCCCATTCCCAAGCCAAAAAGCTCCAGTTGAGCTCACGGCGCCAAAACAGGCCGAGTCCATGTGTGCTCCCGCCCTCGGAGATGCCGTCCAGCGCCTTGTCCTGGCCGGTCCGTGCTTCTTCGCGTACGGCCCGTCGGACGTAGGGCTCGCGACCAAGATACGGTCCTCTGCGCTGAGCCCTCCCGTCAGGGGCATGCGGTTGGCGAAGATGACCTTGCCCATGCGGGAATGCAGAATTGCCATCGAGCACATAGCGCAAGGCTCGTGCGTAACGTAGAGTTCGAGACCGTGGCAAAGGTAGCCGTCCGGAGTAGGGTGTTCCTCGACGAAAACCCGCTCCTCTTCCTCCAGGAGCGGCTTGTCCTTGAAGACTTCAAATGCCAACCGTTGCCGGTGGCCAGCATGTCCCCGGTCACGGCCGCGGCTCAGCCGGTCTCTCACGCGATCTTGGACTTCGTTATGTACTTGGCATACGACAACTCCATCATCAGCGTCGTTCGGCGGTGGCGGTGGCGGTGGCAGTGGCGGTGGTGGGCCCGGGGTTGGATGGGCCTTGATGGTCGCCTCATTGTTGTCGCCGTTGTTCATGCTGCTCCCTGTGCCTGACAAACCCTGGTCACCGTCGGTAACCTGGCCAGGCGGAGTCGGGGCGGCCTGAGCCGGCGGCTGATTCTCGTTGCTGACGGTACCAGCGATACTGGCAACGATTCTCTTTCGCTGGCCCTTTTTCTCGGCGCGGACGAGCTTCTGTGCCACCATGCTGATAGCACGGAGAACGGCATGGGCCATCGGATTGCCCGTCTTTGACGACTTGTGCTGATGTTGCCAGCGAGCGTCACCAGCCACCGCGACCAGCCGCGGGCCGTCCTCTCCACGATAGACAATGCATGCGCCCATGGCCTCGCCGAGCTTGGACTGCTTTGCCTTGACCGCCATCTCGTTGGCCAGGGCCATCCAAATCGGGGCATCGTCGGCGATCTCGTCAGTCGCCCGGATCACCAAGCTAGGATGTGGACCCAGCGGGTTGTTCTTGCGGTACATGGTGGGCCAGAACTGGCTGGTCCACAGGGCCGCCTGGATCTGCGAGGTCGGGGCCAACAGCGGAACCGGGATGGAGGCAATGAACACGCCCTCTTCGAAGCCGTCGACCTTGGCCAGGGCTTCAGAAATCTCCTTGCGCTCGAGCGTGGCCTCCAGGCCCAGCAGCACATACACCCAGCTCGACTTGCCTGTGTGGATCTGCTTGCTTGCGGCCGTGTCATTCATAAACTGAGTCTTGAGGTGCGCGGGAAGATCCATAGGCTTCGCACACCGCCGCAAATGAGGCATGCCCTTAACAATTTCCTCAGGAAGCAGGTCGCGCAGAAGACTATATGCTGGTGGTTAGCAGACTATAATTTGGGGTGGGGGGGGGGAGGACGGATGGTGATGCTCATTGTGACATGGTCGGTGGAAGCAGACTGGGCAAAACTCACCTGATGACAGCGCTTGTAGACCGGATCGGGGTTCGAGTGATCAGCACTTGGCCGCACTGGTGGTCGTCACGGCAGCTCAAGGGTCGTCTTGAGTGGAATCAGGATGCCATCTTCGATGTGCTCAGGGATGAGGCTCTTAGTGACGGGCTCCTGGCCCTCAATAATCTCGCCCAGCTTTGCCCGGTTGTTCATCTTGGCCAGTTCAAGTTTCTTGGTCGTGGGAACAAGGTTTTCTGGCTTCTCGGGATTCTCTGACTTCTCTGGCTTTCCCTGGTCGCCTCTGCTGCTTTCTTTGGCTTCGTCGATGGTCAGATTGTCGGGCTCTGCTCTCTTTCGCTTCTTATCGTTCTCCTCGCTGCGTCTGTGTGCGGCGTCGTCGTCACCGTGCCCCCCCTGTTCGGTTTGTCTGTCGGCGAGCATTCACACGTACTTTGGAAAACAACAAGGTCAAAACAGCCTGACAAAGTAGAAAGAACGAGAAGGGGAAAAAAGGGAAAGACGAGGGAAGCCGTAGAGTGAAATCTCAGGCTGAGGAAGGAGGTGGATGGGGGTTCAGATGGGGAAGCGACACCCTGTCAGGGCGGTCGGCCTGGTGATAGCGGCCACACGCGAGCAGTGGTGATGAGAAAGAAGGGGTCGCCGAGAAAGAGTTCCTAGATCTTGGACATGGCGGTTGCCTCTTGGCGCAGACTTGTTGGAAGACTCTTCTATGCCTCTTGAGTGTTGACAGGATGGAAGGCGAGGAAAGGGGGGGGGAGGGGCGAAAGGGGTAAAAGCAGCGCGTAAAATACGTTGCGGAAGAAGGAGCTGGTGGCAGGTGTCGTTGTTGTCACGAGAGCCGGAAGGCACGTAGGCACGTCTCGCGTTATGCGCGGCTGAAGAAGCAGGAGAGACTGCACTGATCGCCTTCCCTTTTTGGTCTGCGACGTGATATATGGATATGGATGACTCCTCCCGTGAGAGTTTGGACTGGCTGAATCTCGTGCAATCGCGTCGAAGCGGAAGCCGCAGACCGGGCCTGCGGGGATGCGAATGATGTATGGGGAGATGTATAAACGGAAGGAGCGATAGGTCTGCGTAATTTTCCTGGCGCGGAAGGCACGAGTGGCCATAGAAACAAAGATGGAAGGAGCATTCGCTACGAACCTTGTGTAATGAATTTTTTGCGTTCTTGTGTACTCGTAGCTTCGTACATAAGCAGAAAAGTGGGCCCGAAGGCTTGCACAACGCAAACGCAGCGTCTGTCAGTCTTCTAAGCACAAAATACCACTTGCCAGCAATCGCACACTTGGTGTAAGTTCTGTGCGTCATCATATATGCGTATTTCTGACAAACTCCATATAAACGACCTGTGCTATCTAGGGAAACGCTCTTAAAAATGCAGTTATGTTTCTCAGCCTCGTCACTGGGCTCTAATAAGTCGTGGTCAGGCTAAGAAAAATAAAAATGAAAATTAGCGCCTTTTCAGACGAGGCTGCAGCTTCGATCTGGGTGGCATTTTGTCACAGCACTTTGGCTGATGGCCCTTCCCAGCTATGTCGTATGCCGTTTCCCGAGCTTATGTGAGAAGCGTTTATTTCCCTCTTTTCGCCTGATAAGCAGCTGGATTCTGTCCTACTCCGAAAGCGACGGTAAAGAGGACACAAAATGGAAATTATTTCCTATCATAATCCTAATCATGCCCTTTCATTTGCATAGCCATTAACTGCACTTCTTCGTTCATTTGTTTCTCAGGGCTACGTTAATATATGGCGAACTATGTTCTCTGCCTTTGTAATGGCAGAGCTGTTGAGATGACGGATCCAGGCCAGATCAGCATCCTTGTCGAAATTGTGCCCCGACGGTTCATTGCCTGGCATGCGGCCAAGACCGAGATCAGGGGCACAAGTCTGGGTTTGGAAACCGTATCTGCCGTGCTCCTCTCTTGTCTCTCTCTCTCGGCCTGGATCTCTTGGCCTTTTCGCCTCTGCCGGTTATTCTTTTATCACCGCGAGGCCGTGTACCCAGCTCTTCCTTGTGCTACTCTGTGGATCTATTAAGACACCCGAGATCTGGGCACTCTTGCGCCCCAAGAAGATCTCCGGCAGGCCAATAACAAGGTATGCGGCATCTGTGATGTACGAATTCTATACGTCCTCTATGGTCTCTTCTGTGCAGCAGACTGGCGAGGCCCAAGGGAGGCACAAAAGGGCTTGGCGAGTGTTTGTGCAATGTGAGACTTGTTGATAAACCAGAATTCTCAACAAATCCCCGAGTTGGAAGCCGAGGGAGCGGCTCCTCCGTTCCAAATCTTTATCTATGATTGCCTGCACATGCATGTAAGACATCCGCTTTGGTATCCGTGCCCTGGGCCTGGACTGGTAGAGGGCCTCTAGACCTATGACTGGCTCTCTCAGGGGCACGTTTGGTGCTGCTTCGACCCAACTGGTGGCATGCCATATCTAATCAGGCGAGCAGGCGTGGCTGATGGATATTACTCAAAGAACACACATTGCAAACAGATGTTACAGCCAGGCGGCACGCCGTATGAGTCGCTCCGTTTCCTCCTTATCAAACAGAAAAAGAGGCTGCTTTTGCTGGAACGGGCGTGCTATTTGTGGAACATTAACCCGCTAAAAGTCGGCCGTTTGCATTCCCATTCTCAATCCAGTTGGGCAGGCGGCATCCCGGTTTACACGGAATGCAGTCTGTCTGGGCCAGGCTGATTGCTGGGTCTGCTGCATGCTTTCTGCTGCATTTCCCTCCCACCTGGAGCTCTGCTTCCTGTGCAGGATAAGAGGGGAGCAAGGGAGGCTCGGGCAAAGCAAGCTGGCCTAGACACAGTATGTAGGATGCTGCAGGAAGCAGCCACCGCAATGTAACACAGGGTGCTTGGCGTTGGCATCTTGCTCCAGAAGGAGAATCCAATAAAGGACGTGGGGGAACGGTCCAGAGACGCAATATCAGATATGGCATTGCACGGAAGTGAGGGTGGTTTCTCCGCAGTAGAGCAAATGGAACGTAGGGCCGCGATCGACAAGTGGATCTCCAAGGGCGGCAACTGCGTTTTTTCTTTTCAATTTTGCTCGTTTTCCCATTCTGCAGAAATTATGCATAGGGTAAGCGATGCCCTCATCGACAGGTGTTCCGGCGTGGGGGATGATGGGGCTGCGAAGGAGGGGGAGGACAGTGACCGCAGCGGCTCTGGGGTTAGACAGTTCGGCTGTAAGATAATATCTCTGAAAGGTATCTCCTCCGCCAGAGGCTCGGAGGACCAGGCAAATTGCGCGACGGGGGTGATATTCTGCGAAGCCATTTGTCGTGCACGAGGTAAGCAAATATTTCGTAGGACTTTCTAGCCCTCTCGTACGGGCAAAGCCAGAAAGCAAGAGAGGCTGGTCTCCGTTCTCTGTTCTCTGTTCTGTCTGTTCTGTTGTACGGTGTCGTAGCTCAATCCCCATTTGAGAAAACTGTGCGCCAGGCACCACAGCAGCTCCTGCCGCCGAACAATACCCCGGCTACACATACGGAGCAATACGACAAAATGGCCAAAAAGGACAGGCTTTCAGTGCAACAGCTCCTACCCCAAGTGGGCTCGCCACGTGTGAGGCGAAATACGTCCTCCCTACTTTCCACTCGAGCAAGAGCTGAGCGTGTTGTCGTCTCGAAGAAAAGAGGGAGAGAGGAAAGAGACTCAAAAAGCGCTGGCGCATTGCTCCTGCCTTGATTGGCGGCGCTCGGTGCAAATGCCCGCTTCCTCGTCTCACACTGCCTGCTGTTGTCTAGGAGCTCTTTGCTGCTCGCAGTTTTGTACGGGGTTTCTCGTTGTCGGCCGGTCCTTCCTGAGTTGAATAGCCTTGCAACCTTTCTCCTCTTTTTGTGTGTTTTGGCTGTCCTTGGCTCCTGCCGCCTCCCGCTTAGCTTCCTTGTTTCTCTCAAAAAACACTTCTTTGACCTGCTGCATGCCTCTGCCCCCTCTTTCTTTCATTGTTCCTTTTTCTCTCATACTGAGTAGTTTTAGCGTGCCCCCAAAGGCCTCGTCCGCGACGGCGCTAGTGTGCTTTAGCCCTTCCCAACAAGCAGAAAGAACGATCGCGCCCTCCGAACTTCGCAGACGCACTGAAAATTCTACCACGGAGCATACTGTCCCGTTGGAGGCATCTGCCGCGTTCTTGCTGGAAGACCCTGATGACGGGCAGGAAATAAAAGAGGCCTGGTCTATCTCCAATTCTCCGCATCATCCACCATGCCTCCGGCGCCACACAGGCGCACAGAAGCGCCGACGGGGAACAGACAGCGAGACAACGAGACAGCGAGACAGCGAAGACAACGAGATACACAAGACGAGAAAGGAAGGGGCACTGTCGCATTTCAGTGCAGCAGACAGCTAGGCTTGGCGGGAAGCTGCCACCTTTGTCTTTTTTCCTCTGATTGTTCATCGCCGTTCGCGGCAGGCGCGACCGAGGAGATGGCGGTTTTCTCCAAACCCAGAATGTGCAAGAGGTGAGAGGTTCTTAGTGCCTCGCATGTGTTACGGTGAAGAAAGGGCACTTTGTAATCTAGTGGAACAAAATCTTTTTTTCGGGCGTTTGTCTCCAAGGGCTCTGTTGTTCTGCGAGCATGAATGATCTCGAGTAATGTTAGCACGTAGAATTCTTGATCTCTCCTCTCCTCTTTTCTCTCTTTTTCTTTTGCTCTTTTGCTCTTTCTGTTTTCCATCAGACGCCCGCCTTGTTCCTTCCCGCTCGCATTCTTATTGCGGCATCCGATCTTTCCTTCTTTGTCTGTTGTGTCTTGGCCCTCATATACTTACCTCGTGCCTGGCTCTTTCCGCGAACAGTCCTGCAAATCCGAATTTATCATTTTGACGCACCGCTCCTGCCAAAAGAAAGCAGAAAAAAAATACGACCTTGCTTCTACCCCAACAAAACCTCCACAGGAAGGAGCAAGACACACCGAATATCTCACAAATCGACAGCGCCGACCGGCGATTCACGAGCGCAATCTCAATCCAGAAAGAGCGAACCAGAGCCATTCGCCGCAAGGAGAACACGTTGCGACGCGAAAACGAATCTACGCCTTTTTACGGACTTTAATTCCTCTCTTGCTGCTTTCTCATCTCGTGTCCCCTTCCATCGATCGGCCTTCACTCTTCGCTCTTGGCCTGGCCCGTCCCTCTTTCCTGGCGAAACCGGCAAGCGAATTTTGGGGAAGTGACGCACACGCCTCTTTCCTTCTCCTCACCAGCAAGTCCTACGATAGCGTCCCAGACAAGGCAAGTACGACTGTCTCGCCTCAACGCTTTTCTTCCCCTTTTCTAGCCAGACATTCCCTGCTCGTCATCTCAGCTTTTCCCAGCTCGTTTTCTTCCTTCTTACATCATTCCCCATTCCTCTTCTTACGACCCTGCCACGCCTGTCCTGGCCATTCGCCGACACATCTCCCTCGCCTGTCTCTATCGCAGGCCAATCGGCGTGTGCACGAATACACGTACACAACTCCAATACCTAATGCTAATGCTCGTCCACAGAGACCCTGCTACCCTCCTCACTTTTAGCACCATTAAAAACCGGCTTCCCCCCACTGGACGTCCCATCCCATTGCTTCCGCCGCCCGCCTGCACCAGTCCCCACTGCAAAACACTGCAGACAACCCCCATCGCTTCGACGACCACCCACTCTGCCTCCCCACCCACACCGCGGCCTCGCCAGTCCACCATCAGCGCCCTTTGCTGCCCTTTGCTGCACTCTCCACTGTCGCCGCTGGGTTTACACCACTGTCGACCGCTAGCGAGCCACAGCGGCGAAATCCCGAGAAGCCAGACCAAATGCGCTTCTAATACACATCTGTCACAGAAAACGGCCGAGACGACTTCACCGAACGGCGCCAGAGCGAACGAGAACAAAAGACTGAGCAACCAGAACGGTTTCAGGGCCCACGCTCCCCGGCCGCTGCGGCGGCTGACGTCCCTGTATCTCCGTCGACAAAACTTGTTTGGACAGACAACCAATAAAAAAACTCTAAAAAAGGCCCGCCTTCTCCTCGCCCTTGCGGTCCTATCCAGGATTTCCCCCTGTGACTCAGCTTGGAGCAAGCAGACGCAGTCTTTGAGCAGGCTCTATGGCGGCCGCATTTTCAGCTGCTTCCTACGTCTCTGACCGGACAGGCCAGAATCCAGGTTCGCCACACCCCAAAACCCTGCTATTCTCTGCATTTGGCGTTTTATTGCTTGTCCTCCTGTGGCTCGTGTCGAAACAAAAGAATAAAAGAAGGCTTGCTGGTTTTCCTTTTTTTTTGTCACCTCTCGCTTCTTCTTTCTCTCCCCTTTCCTCGTTTCCCCTTTTCTTCTCCTTTTCCTGTTTCTCTTTTTATTCTCCTTACTCCTCCGTCTCAACTCTGCATTGCTTTCCCCAACGCACACTCACCGCACATCGAATCCCCAACCAGCAACCAAAAAACCCTCCTGTTGCACTTTATGTCCTGCATAAAGGTGCTCACTTCGCCTGGGACATATATTTCAGCATCCCCACTTCACTCCGTTTCTCACGAGCTACTTGCGACAAGCAAATACACTGTCCGCCTTTGAATCTCCAGCCTGCTAACTTTTGCTCGCCTTCTCTTCATCGCTTTCATCGCCCTCTCGATTTTCAGACCAACTACACAAAAAACAGTCCCAGCAGTCCTCACTGGCAAAGCCTTGTCATGAGCACGCATCTGGTTTCAGCTACCAAACTCGTCGTTCGTCCGCTTCCTCGTCTCCAAAACTTGTCCAGACCGAACGGCCTCCAGTGCTCGCAGCCCATGGACAAATGGCCACCTCCTCCCTCCAGCGCATTCTTCTCTCGCCCATGCGCTGAAGTCGCTGGGCAACGGAACAACCGACTACCATACACAGCACAACGGCAATCAATGGCACCACTGGCTCTGCCAACAGCAGACCAAACATCCCACACTATGAATCACCCTACGCAAGAAGCAATGCTTCAACCGCTCCTGGGTCACCGAGAATGTAAGTGCCGCAGCCTCATTTTTCTCATGGGTGCCCAAGCATGCCACAACACAGGGATGACTGCTTTTTTTTTCGCCCCGGGTCGACTCTCATGCGTTTTCCTAATTTCCCTTTCCACACGATTTCCTGCTCAATATCCCGTGCCTGTTTGGCCTGCCATCGTGGCGGGTTTTTAGTGGATCGTGGGGTGGTTTTTAGGGGGCGCAGACACAGATTACCCTGCATGGAACGTGCATGTTGCAGGCCAGCCTTGACATTGTCACCTGCTAACACACTACGTCATAGTCCGCCTCTGCGACAGAATTCGGGCAAATCACACACCGCGAGTCCGGCCACATGCAACATCCTTGAATATTCCGGGCATGACCCGGTCCAAGGTTTCCCCCGACGGCCGTATCCCCGACCGCGATGTTGCCGCCAAGTTGGTCATTATCATGGTCGGCCTGCCAGCACGGGGCAAGTCGTACATTACAAGAAGATCCAGCGCTACCTGTCATGGCAGCAGCACAACACACGTATTTTCAACGTCGGCAACCGGAGACGCATCGCCGCTGGCGTGCTTCTGCCGCCCGCCCAGAAACGGCCAGTCGCCCCTCGCCAACGGCCACTCTGATACGCCACTGCAGGAAGCTGCCTCGATTTTGCTGAATGGCGGCCGCGATATTCGGATTGAGGAGCCGACCGCACTGACCTGAACAGCCCCACCGGCACCGACGGCGAGCAGAAAATGGACCAGTCTGCCAAATTCTTTGACCCAAAGAACGAGACCGCATCGAGAATCCGGGAACAGGTTGCCCTGGATACCCTCGACGAACTCATCGACTACCTGCTCATCGGTAATGGATCTGTTGGCATTTTGGATGCCACGAACAGCACGCTTCACCGGCGTCAGCTGCTGGTGGACCGTATCAAGGAGCGCGAGCCGAAGCTCGGCATTCTGTTTATTGAGAGCATTGCAATGACCAAAGTGTAAAGTTGTCCGCACTGCTGTCTTATGAAAATGTAAAAGCATCGCTAACAAATTTGGCAATCTCAGCTCCTGGAGGCAAATATGCGTCTTAAGCTGTCTGGTCCCGACTACAAGAACAAAGACCCCGTCAAGTCTTTGGAAGACTTCAAGGCCCGCGTCAAGGCGTACGAAAGTGCCTATGAGCCAATCGGCGAGTACGAGGAAAAAGCATGATCTACAGTATATTCAGGTAAGGAAAACAAATCTCGCGGTTGAAACGTAGGTTGTACAGCTCTTGCACAGCTCGTGTACTGACTTTTTTCTTCTTTTTCTCCGGCGTACAGATCATTGATGTGGGACGAAAGATTGTCCACCACCGCCTTAGGGGCTTCTTGGCAAGTGGTAATCGCGTCGTACCTTACGACTTCAACCTTTCCCCGAGACAGATCTGGATCACTAGACATGGCCAGAGTCTGGACAATGTCGCAGGCAAGCTTGGCGGCGATTCTGATCTCACCGAGCGCGGTCACTACTACGGCATGGCCCTTTACAACTTCATCACCGCAAAGAGAAAGGAGTGGGTGGTCGAGCAGGAGAATAAGATTGCTCGCGCTTCTTTCCCGCCACAGCCTGGCGACCATACGCCGCCGTACCCCGAGTTCAACCAGGATCTGGAGGAGGAAGAAACTTTTGCGTGTGGACGTCCATGCTCAAGCGGAGCACGGAGACTGCCGAGTACTTTGAGCGGACGACGATTACGACGTGAAGGCCTGGGAGATGCTGAACGAGCTCAACGCTGGTACGTTCGAGGGCATGACCTATGAAGAGATTGCGACGAAGCACCCCGACGAATACCAGAAGCGCCAGCACGACAAGCTACAGTACATTTATCCCGGCGTTGGCGGCGAGGCTATCTGCAGGTTATCAACCGGCTGCGCGAACATGGTGCGTGAGGTCGAGCGCGTGGCAGACCACGTGCTGATCATCAGCCACCGGTCTGTGTGCCGTGTGCTGATGGCCTATTTCATGGATCTGACGCGCGAGGACATTGCGGATCTGGACGTGCCCCTGGGCATGCTTTTCGCCATCCACCCCAAGCCGTATGGCATCGAGTTCCACGCTTACCGGTACAACGAGCCGCAGGGCTGGTTCGACGAAGTGCTTGACTACAAGCCGCAGAAGACGCAGGACCGCAAACAACTAAGAACAACGAAGCTCCTAAGCGCTTCTGGCTTTTTTGCCACACAACAACACACGCCTGGTGCGCGGAGGCGACCACATTGCAGCAAAAAAAGCTTAAAGCGACGAGCGTTGTACGATTATCATACTAGCATGGCCTGCCACGGGCATCAGTTTACGAGACGAGCGAGACGAGACGCCGGCGAGCAGCGTTCTAACATATCTCTTTTCTTTTGTTTTATACTCTCTCTCCCGGCTTTGGATGTTTCTTTTTTGCAAGCAGTTTTATTCGGAGTCTTCTCACAAAGCTTGAACAGGTTGGGAGGTCTCTCTGGAACATTGGTTTTCGTTTTTACAGTTTAAAGCTCTGGCGCAAACAGCCTTGGGCACGACATGGCGTTCATGGAGGTATTTTTTTTTTTTGAAATAGGATGGTGAAGCCGCCATCTGAACGGCATGGCGAATCCAAGGCAACGGCGTTTCTGCTCGTCGTCTTATTATTTTGTTATTTATGCTCTTTTGGATTGGACTATTTTGGATTTACAATGATTAGCAATTTTGGATGCCAATGCTTGGCAAAAAGTTTCCCTTCCAGCTTTCCTCATTGACTCACGGCCTCTTGACCAAAATACCTTTGCCTGCTTTACGATGCGATACTAACGGCGGCGTGCGCTACTGGCGGATGCGTGCATCTTACGGGAGCAATTACAAAGTTTGTTGGCGATCTGCGTCAGCGAGGGTTCCTGGAAAGAAAAGAAAAGGGCTTTCTTTTCGTGTTTGCCAATGGGAATAAGCACTGTTGGTGCTTTGGCGGCCAGTTTTGGCGCATCAGAGCGCATCTCCTGCTGACAAGGCGCCTTGGCCTGGTCTCAGCTCTCCGACGCTAGTGCTGGTCGTATCTTATTAGTATCCTGGGCGAGCTGGGATCGCCACAGCTGCGCATGCAAAGGGGAAAAGGCCGCCAAGCCAAGCCAAGACAGCTTGAGTTCGCCCGCTTTTCTTTCTTTTCTTTTCTCTCGTCGTGCACGCCCATTTTTTAAAACAGTTTCCATCGCCATCAAGACAAAACAAGCTTTTCCTCTCAATCGTTCTTATGTCGAGTCAAGTCTGTATTTTCCAGGCGCCGGGGCGAGCATAAGAGTGACAAAAACGCGAGAGAGAGGGACACGAAATTTGGCAAACAAGACAAAACAACACAAGACGGCAAAACAACACAGCCGACTTCACCCACGGCCTTTTGGCGCCATCGCCGACAGAAGTCGACAGAAATCGACACGATGAGCGACATGAGCCCAAGCGGCAAAGCTGCTAGCCCGGCGCCAACAACGGGCGCGGATGCAACCTCACCATCGGCAGCAGCAGCGCCAATACCTTTGGCCACCCCCGCCAGCTCGGCGCCCGTCAGCCGCACTGTGTCCTTCGCCAATGGCGCCAGCCAGTCGTCGCGCCGACGCACGCCCAAGACGGGCCGGCGGCGCAAGCCCCAGGAGTTTCCTGATGCCCGACGGCCGGCGTGTGCTAGTGGCGCTGCCCGAGGACGCGGCAGCGCTGCGCGACAAGTACGCGGGCGTGATGCGCGAAGCCGACGAGCACAACAGTCACGGTGGCGAAGGCGCGCCGCAGGTAGAGGTGGTGGTGCATGGCTCGCCAGAGCACAAGCGGTTCCTGGAAGAGTCGCAGGCACACCACCGGTCGCTGCGTGAGGCGCTCAAGGCAAAGTACGGCGCAGACATCCTGGACGAGTGGGACCGCGTGACGGCCGACTTCAACCATGTGTCGACGGAGCTCGAGCAGCTGGCGGACCACTCAGCGAGCTTGGGACACAACTTTTCCAAGTTTGGCTACAGCGCGACACTGCGGACGTTTGGCGACGACGAGCACGGCGGTGGGCCACGGCGGCCATGGCAGCGGCGCAGGCAGCACGAGCAGCAGCCGGCACGCGAGCCGGGCCAACTCGATTGCCTCGTCCGCCGAGGAGGAACGACGACGACACGGCAGCGGCGGCGAAAACGGCGACGACGGCGGCAAGAGCGGCGTCCCCGTGTGGCACAACCAGGGCAGCGGGCAGATCATGCAGCTGTTCAAGCGACCGGTGGTCAAGCAGTACTTCCACCGCGGCCTGCTGTGGCGCGCGAGCGAGGAAACGTCGGTGCAGAGCTTTGAGCTCTTCTTTGACCTGCTGTACGTCGGCATCATTGCCGTCAACGGTGACCACGCGGCCGAGTCGGCGGACGGCTTCGAGCTGCTGCGGTTCCTGGTGACGTTCTGTCTCAGCTGGAAGAATCTGGAGCGACGTGACGCAGCTGGTCAGCTGGTTCTCAACCAACGACGTGGTGCAGCGCATCGAGATTCTGTTTTTGTTCGCGTGCTTGCTGGGCGTGACGGTCAATATGGTGCAGGCGTTTTATGGCTGGGGCTCGACGGGCAGCGACGCGGCGCCGGCAGAGCCGTCCACGACAAGCGGCGGCCGTCATTACGGCCGAGCGCAGCCTGCTGTTCTGGCGTGAGGAGAGCGAGAGCGAGACATTCCTGGCAGACACGTACCCGGCACTGGCGGCGTACTACGTGACGGCGCGGCTGTTCATGGCGCTGTACTGCGCCGTGACGGGCCTGCTGGTGCCGCTGGTGCAGGGCACCATGTTCTGCCAAGCGGCCTGGCCGTCGTGGGCGCGGCGCTGTGGATTGCGAGCATCCACCTGGACATGCCGGTGCGGCTGGCGTGCGTGTTTGTGGCGCTGGCGTTTGACCTGTTTGGCGCAGCATCGTGGTGGGCGTCTTCCGCTATGCCATGGGCCACGCCAATACGCGCGTGGGCCGGTTCCTGATGACGCGCGTGTTTGATTTCTACCCGGCGATGAACATTGAGCACAGGTCGAGCGCACCAACGCCTTCATCTCGCTGGTGCTCGGCTACTCGGTCGTTGGCGTGCTGTACCAAAACAGCCACGGCTACGGCGTCAACGCGTTCCTGGCAAGGCGGTCATGGGCCTCGTGCAGGCCTTTTTCTTCAACTGGATCTACTTTGACATTGACGCCGAGAACATCCACGTGCACGCCATCCGCCGGCGGCCCGAGTCGGCGTACATTTGGCAGTATGCGCACCTGCTGTTCACGCTCGCCTTTATCCTGTCGTCGGCGGCGCTGACGCGCTTCGTCGTGGCCACCGACTGCCCCAACGCGCCCCTCGACTCGCTGACGGAAACGTACCAGGAGCGCTCGACGGCCGAGCTCTCGCTGGGCCTGCGCCTGTACTACAGCACGGGCCTCGGCGTGTCGCTGTTTGCCATGACGCTCATTGCGCTGTGCCACCAGCACAAGATTCCCGCCGACGGCACGGCTGCCCAAGTGGGCGCGCATGGCCAACCGGCTCGTCGTGGCGGCCATCTTTTGCGCGCTGCCGGCCGCGCAGGGCCTGTTCGTCGCTCAAGGTCATGTCGATTGCGACGGGCCTGATCGGGTGGGTGCTGGTTTTCGAGATCTACGGGCAGTCGTGCGTGGGCGACCGGCTGTTTGAGACGGGCGAGGCGGCGGCTATACAGCCAGGTGCAGCCAGAGGCGGCTGCGGCGGGCGCTGCGGGATGCGCAGCGGGAGCTCAACGGCGACGAGGAGGGCGGTGGCGCCGGGCCGCAGGTGGACGTGAATGTGCTCTCCCAGGGCCAAAAGCACGGCGCCATTTACATGGAGTAGATGTGTCCGAGACGACAAAGCAGAGGAGTGATAAGAAGAGATGAGAGATAAGATGGAGAATTAGATGGTTACTTCTTTTTGGGGGAGGAGGCTATTATTTTGGACACATTTTGGACATTTTGACATGTGGAGTAAGATCTTGATCAGGGTATATTCTATATGCAACAAGCTACTCATAACAAAGGCTTTTGAGTTGTCAATACTCAGACCACAGCAGCCAACTCCTGGTCCCGACGACGGTCCACCTCGCGCTTGAGCATCATCTGGCACGACGTCACGATGAGCGCAATGGCCATTCTCGCGGTCCGTCTCGCTCGGCTTCTTGTCGCCGGCCGCCGACGACGACGGCGTCGTCCAGTCGCTCAGGTCCATCTGCAGACGCCCGCCGTTGCCCGCCGAGTAGCTCGAGCTGCCGGGCGTCCGCAGCGCCTGGCTTCGGATCAGCCGCGCCACGGTCTGCCGCATCTTCTGCGGCTTGCCGACGATCGCGCTCTGGCCGCGGTGGTCCATGGAGCCGTACACCTCGACGATGCGCTCGAGCACCATGAGGTTGTTGACGCTGTACGTCTTGGTGATCTCCTCGGGGGTTGGGGTGACTGCACCGTGGCGCCCGCGCCTGCGCCCGCGCCACCACTGCTAAACGACGCTTCCGACTCGGCAATTAGCTCCTGCGACAGGGCCTTACGCTCGGCGCGCGTTGCGTACCGCCACTCGAACGTGCCCAGCCGCGTGCGCAGCGTCTGCACGCGGTTGAAGATGGATTTGCTGACAATTTCAAATATGTCCCACGCGGGCGTGCCGGCGGGCTCCTTGTCTGACGCCACGACTAGCTCCGGCAGCTGCTGGTGCACCTGCTGGTCAAAGGTGAACAGGGCCACGCGCGGCGAGCGGCCGGGGCCAATGCGGTAGACGGTGGTGCCGATGGTGATCTGGTCGTTGCCCAGCTGCCCGGGGCGGCCGATGAGGTGGCCGTAGTTGGCGCCCGTGACGAGCGTGCACGAGTTGGAGCTGCGCTTTTTGCGGACCGACAGCAGTGCGGGCTGCTCCTCGTAGAGCGGCCTGTTGTTGTGCACGAGGTAGATGCAGGTGGGGTCGGGCTCGGTTTTCATGCCCCAAGTCGGGTACGCGGCCGAGCCCGAGGCCTTGCCCAGGTGTCGAGCTGGAGCTGCAGCGTGTGGTGGAACGAAGAATAGGGGGGAGCATTGGCCGTCGGGAGCGAATCATACGCGGGCAGGCGTGCTGGCGGTGTCGTCAAAGACGTCGTCAACGTCGTCGCCGTCGGTGCCATCGGTGCCGTTGCCATTGTTGCTGCTGCTTCGCGTGGACTGCTTTTCCAGCTGCTTGCCAGACGTGTAGCTTGGCGGGGCAACTGAGGGGGCGAGGGTCTCTTCGCTGTTCTTGCTGCGGAGGCGGTGGAGGAACGAGAAACGGTGGTTCTTCTCGTCCGAAGCCATTGTAGGGCAAGCGTGGTTAAAAATGTAGAAATGGTCGAGTTAATTGTAGGTTTGCTTTGAGCGCGGTTCACTTGGCGATAGATGGAGATGCTCGATCACGAAAATGGAGGCTCTGAATTGTTGTTGGTGTTGATGAAGACGGGCCGAGAAAGGAGTCTAGATCGAGGGGAGGCAGTCCTCCTTTATATTTGTGTCTTGTATCCTTGAAGATGTCATACTTGCCTTATCCCTTCTCTATTTGCGCCCTTTGTCCTAGCAAAGAGATAGCAGCATGGTGGTCTGTTCCCCCAGCCTGGGCCTTTCCGTATCCAGCAATACGCAGCGCTGATGTACAAACTACGTTGGCCTTGGCCTTCACAAACTTGGACTCAGCCTTGTACAGCGCCTGACGACAGAAGGCGGCACGTTGGTGAGCAGTGCCTTCCCTGCGAGCGCCGCATCGCACCTAATTAGGATAAGCGCGGCTTCGCCCGCGACTCGAACGCCCCAACGCCCGTTTTCTGGGAAGGACCCACAACTCTAAATGCAAGAAATACGAATCGAGGAAGGAGCACAGGAGGAGCAGTGGAGGGGCCTGGCCAATAAAATGGCAAAGGGCCACAAAGTGGGACCGAATGGCTGAGCGATCGCCAAACCCACCACGACGTCACAAAAGCAGGCTGTGCTTTGACGTTTGGGTGTATCCTTTGCGCTGCTGGGGAAAACATAAACGGCCTGACTTGGGATGTTGGCCCGATCTTATTTCCCACCTCATCTCGTCCTTCAGCTTGTTTATGATGTTTCTGGTGTTTCTGGTGAGCGGTCTGCTATGTGAATACTCCTCATATTCAATTAGCCGGGCTACTGCCACTTACAAAACACAAATAAAAGCAAATAGACGCAAAAAAAGAAAAGGAAAAAAGGCAGCACAGCACCATCTCACTAGATTCCTTCATTCTGTCCCCTGTGTTCCCAAACTTGCCCATTCAATCGAATGGCGTCTGTCGTCTGTTTCTTCCCCCCTTGCTCCAAATCCCCGGCATCCGCGTCCAAGCTTCCGTCACTTGCTATCTCGCTTGCTCCTGATAGCATAACGGCCTGTCAAGCCTGTCAATCCCGCCCATCAAAAAAGCTTAAACGGCTAAAACTCAGCCCTAACAGGCCCTGCGTCTACTACCCCAGACTTTTTTACCCGTCCCGAGTCCCGCATCTCGGGTCCGCGACCTTGCGAGGGGGAGAGGACAAACTGGTTCAGTGTGAGGGCTGTCGTAATTTTTTTGTCTTCTTTTGTCTTCTTTTTCTTCTTTTTCTTCTTCTGTCTTCTTGTTTCTTGGTAGATGGACTGGGAACGAGTTACGCCGCTGGGAAGAAATATAGAATAAATAGAATGCCTACTTTGTGTACCTCGTGTATCATGTTCATAGCCAAAATTGCAGTTCCTTTATTTGCATGCATAATATATTGCCAACGAGGACTAAAATCCTTCCCGCTCCCCAAAAACATGAAATGCGCCAAATATATCCCAAAATAAAACACGCAAGAATGAGAAAAGGCTCTTGTCATAAATGGTCTTGACGACACCCATCTCCCCCCATCTCCCCTCCCCCCTCCCCCATCTTCCCCTACTCTTTGGCAAACACATTCATGTCCCGGTCCAGCTCCGCCTCCACCCACATCGGCCACTTGTTGTACACCAAGTACTCTGGCTCCACCTGCCGGTTCAGGTGCTTCAACCACCGGATGATGCCTGGGTCCATGGAGCCGTCTGCATCAACTCGGCTATGGCTGTCGTCGTGCTCCGTAGACGGCATGGGTCGCGCCTGGTCGTACGCGACACCAAGCACCGGCTCTCCGTCGGCATGCGACCGCGACCGCGACCGCGACAGCGACATGGACACCGCCTCCTCCTTGGACGTGATGCGCGACATGATCTGCTTGAGCGCGATCCAGTGGGCGGCCAGCAGCACAAACACCTGCTTGTCCAGGTCGATAACCTGCCGGAACTGCTCATGCGGCAGCTGCATCCACCATGCATAGTGGCGCGTCATAGCCGAGTACGCCTCCATGGGCGACACCAGCAGCGCCTCGGCCATCTTCACCACCAGCGCGTGGTATGTCGTCGCAATGCTGTCGCCCACGCACAGCGGTGCCAGGTTCTGGATCGCCGCCAGCGCGGCCATGCTCCACCGCCGGTCAATAGCCGACATGGGCTCGATCGCCGGCCGCAGCAGCTCCGTCTGCTCGCTGCCGAGCAGGTTGCGGAACATGATGCGTGCGCCCTTGAGGTACATCTGGATCGCCACCACAATGATGCCACGGATAAACGTCATGTACTCGGCCATGCCGTCATCCAGCGCCACCGACTGGAACGTCAGCGCAAGGCACGTTGCCATGAGCGCGTTGCCCTCTTCAAACATGGGCGTTCCGGGTGCACTCGATCCGCCGGCCAGATCCCACGGCTCGGCCGACCGAGAGCCAGACCGCGTGCGCGCACCGTTGTTGCTGCTGTTGTTGCCCTTGCCAGAACCTCTGCCGCGGCTGTTGTCGGCGGGTTCGGGTGGCGATGCCGAGCCCGACCCGCTGCGATCGCCCACGGCCTGGTGATGGCCGGCGTAGGGCCACTTGGGCACAGCAGCCAGCGTGCGTTTGATGGCCCGGATGGCCTTGAGACGGTGGTCCATGGCGGCAGTCACCAGGCTTGGGTCGTGCTGCATCAGGTCCGAAGCAGCCATGCCCAGCAGAGCATGCATCAAGTAGTCGTACTGAGTGGTCAGTAAGGGTGGTAGAAGGGGGGGGGTTCGTTTTCTTTGCTTACAGAGTGAGAAAGGCAGGGAATTTCGTGGGTCCAGAGAGACTGGTTGCCAAGTGGATGGTGCGGGCTGCAGTGCAGCAAAAAAGTGCTGGAAGAAGCGCATGTCCTGCAGACTGAAGAGCGGGATCTGGTGCTGCGGCTGGTGGTTGACAAGCGGCGCCACGGGATACTCGCACTGCAGGCCCGTCTTCAAGCAGTGGCCACACGCCGGCCGCGTTTCCTGCACTTGATGCGCCGACGCTTACAGTTGAAGCAGCCCCGGCGCGACTTAGTGTGCCCTCGGCGCTCGAGGCGCTTGTTGTGGCTGCTGCTGCTGCCAACACCCGCGCCTCCGCTCTCGTTGCTGCTCAGGTTGCTGCTCAGATTACCGCCCAAGTTAGCACCCAAGTTGGCACGTAAGCTGGCGCCCAGGCTGCTGCCCAAGCTGCTGCCAAGGTGCTGCTGGTGCGCGTGTCGCTGCTGCGGGTGTTGTTGATGATGATGGTGTTGGTGGTGGTTGTTGCTGGCGAGAACGAGAGGCGCGGGCTTGGGCGTCGCCGAGGGGCCTGCCGAAGAGACAGTGGGGAGCATGGGCAGCGGCGAGAGGCGCCCGGGCGTGGTGGAAGCCGTGCTGCCGCGGTGTGGCATGCTGCTCATGGAAGCGGCAGCGGAGGTGGACCCGGCGGGCCCGGACGACGACGCTACCGACGGCGCCAGGTGGAACGGGTGCAGCGTTGTGAATGCCATCTCCTGGTCGCCGACATCGTAGCCGCCGTGGCTGTGGCTCCGGGCACCGCCATTGATGCCACCCGGTGGTGGAGGGCCATGCCGTCGCAAGTCTGGGTGTTGCTGGTGCTGCTGGTGCTGCTGGTGCTGCGGCGGCACGCCAGCCGTGACATTGTTCTGCGTCTGCATGAAGCCGTAAAAGTCAAAGTCGGGGGCCGGAAGTGCCGTGTCGGCGGCCTCCGCGTCGTCAAACATGAGGTGGCCGTAGTCCATGTCGAATCCGGAAAAGGCTCGGGGTTGGTGCGGAGGAGACACGAGGTACGGCGGCGTGGGAAGGAAAGAAGGGGGCGCAAAGTGTGCAAAGTCCATCAAGTTGATGGGGTGCGGTTTGCTGGGGGAGGGTAAGAAAAGAAAAAGAGAAAAGAGAAAGAATTGGCAAAGTGGTGATGTGAAGCTGTTCGCGAGAGAAAAGAGGACCCAGAGATCCAGAAAAGGATTTGTAATTTGGAGTAGGTAACGGGGAGGCAGAGGTGGAAGGAGCAACGTGCAAGGTCGAAAAGGGAAAGAAGAAGGAAACGGAAGGAGCACGGACAACGGAATCGCACAGCGGCAGGAACGAGGGCTAGAAGTGGGATCTGTTTCTTTTTTATTTTTCTTCTCCTTTCCTTCCTTTCCGTTTCTTTTCTTTTCGTCTAGCTCTTTCCTGCTCAACTGTTGTTCCTTCTTTCCAGAAAGGGGCGAGGCCAAGACAGTTGGGAAGGATGGGATGGAGAAAAGGTACGGGCGAAAAAGGTAGCAATGCCGTAGTCGTGGCTGGCGGACGGGATGGGCCCACCGTTAGGGCGAACAGGAGAAGAAAAGGAGGAACCACAAGAAACCAAAAGAGACCGAAGAGGCACCAAAAGAGGAGCCGACAGTCAGGGAATGGCAGGCCTGGACCCCCTTTTTCACGCGCGCGGGTCTCGCTTCTGGAAACGATCTCACGACGTTTTGACAGCACCCTGGCCGTGGGTCGTGGGCCGTGGGCGTGGAGCGTGGAGCGTGGAGCGTGGAGCCTTGGCCGAATGTGGTGAAATGCCACGACGAAGGATGGGAGCAGTAGACGGGCAATGGATCCGGGGTGGATGCGATGCGATGCGATGCGATGCGATGGCGATGGTGATGATGATAGTGATGATGATGGTGATGATACAAAGGGCAATCTTGCTCAACGTCTTGCTCAACGTCTTGCTCAATGTCTTTTATCTCTCTGCAACGGTCTTCGCCCGTCTTCTCTTCTTTTCGTTCTCAAAATACTCTCGAGGGAGGGAGAAGACAAGAAACGGCCTGCGGCCAGCCACAGCCGGTGCCTTTGTGCTCAGCCTCGCCCGGCACTGTTTTGGGGGGATCTTTTTCTAGCCGCTAGCTGGATCGACGGATTGGCACTGCTTGCACACTGCTTGCCGGTATCTCCAGCACCGGAAGAGCTCACAGAATACAGGGCCAAAGGGCCTGAACAGCCGGGTGAGCCCCTCTCTCCAGGTGGCTATGCAGGGCAGTGAGCTTTTAGGCCCTCGGGCCCTTCTTGCACCTTCTGGTCGCGTCTGTTGTCTGCTCCTTCCTTTCCAGAGGGCCGTTGCGACGTTGTTTCCTCTTCTGTTTCTTCCTAGAAGCTGCCCGTTCTGGCAAGTTTGCTTCTTCGTCCTGCATAGAAGCTCCTTCAACGGTGTGTGTGTGTGTGTACGTTCTTACATGTAACGCTTGCTATCGTTGACGCGCCGTTTTTCCTTTCCGCGTCTGCTCCTTCGCCCGCTGGTCTTTTGCCTCGATAAACAGGCCCTCACCCCCTCCAATCCGTCATGCCCGTCTTTCCGTCTTTGCTTTAAATGACCAGTCGGCACGATGGAACCCCGAGGGCAGGAAGAGAAGGTGCGATGCACGACAAAGCGGGTCCAGTCCGAGCGGCCCTCGAGTGCCAAACGAAGGAGCAGCAGCAGAGCAGCAGGAGATGATATCAACAGTAGCTACGAAGCATCTTACTAAACCAGAACAGAGTCGCCAGCACCAGAGACGGCAAGCGTCTAGAATGGCACAAGAATACCTGCACGCTTGTATCTTGCTCGTACATCTCGCCAAGCCTGCAATATGCACTTGCAATGCACGTCTTTGGGCGAGGGCGGTATTCTGCTGCCTTGTGGCTCCCTGGGCTTTTAAGCTTAATGGGAATGTTCCTTTCTCTTTCCATCTCGGGGCCTGCCTTGTCTTTTACTTCCCTTTCCTCTCCCGCCTTCCACGGGGCTCTTCTTGGCAAGAGCGTTCCGCAGTTCCCACTCTTGCTCCGTCAAGCTTACCTAAAGGAAAGTTTGTAGCGCCGATTAGGGCGTGCACTAATATTTTGACTCTTTTCTTCTCTTCTTCTCTTCTTTTTGTTTAATGCCGGGCAGTCTTCGGCCCTCTGTGGTTGACGGGAGAAACAACCCACAGCCAAACTCCCAAGCATCCAAGACCTAGGAAAACAGATACCCAGGACTATTTACACTTCAACACAGGCAGGATACGGAGTATTACGACGTAAGATACTCCGTACAGAATAACGGCGCCCGCCTTAGGGCCACAACCACAACGTCGGCTGCGAGTATGCAAGAGGCAGGTGCGAAGCACACAATGGAGCCCTACGCGGGCACGACTTTGGCATATGCAGAGTATGACAGTTCATACCCCGACCGTTGGACGTAACGTTTGACGGAAGTGCATTGGGAGACGGATGGCGAGTTCCTTCTCGTTTCGGCAGTGTGCACGAGGAGACGCCTCGGAGTGCAATGTAGACACGTACACATGGACACATGGAAGGCGATAGCGAGCAGAAGCCAGGAGCAGAAGGCACGACGCGGTGCTTGTATCTTGCATTTTGTCTTTGTCCAGACAGGGAAGGAGCCATCGATGGCAAAGCCAGGGTGGCAGCAATTCGTCGGCGCTCCTGCCAAAGCTCTTTCGGCCAATGCCCAGCAAGGCAACGCCGCACAGCTGCTATCGCAAGTCCGTATTATAGCCTCCACTCTTGTGCGCTTCCACAGCACACTCGGAGAAAGCGTCCTAGTCCCCCCTCCCAGTTAGACGATTGTCAGATGAATAGCCGCACGAGCGCGCGCTTGAAACGAACTGCGGGAAACGAAAAGGACGCCATGGAGGACGCCATGGAGGACGCTCCAAAAAGAAGGGAATCTGGCAAAGCGACAGGTCAAATCGACAAATCGACAACTTCAGCAGCAACAAACGAGGAGGATCCTGGCTTTTGTTTTACGGCATACGGCCTCGTGAAACAAAAACGTCGTCGCTTTGATTTCACCCCTTAAGAAGCTTCTGGCGCGAGCGTCTCGGGTGTCTAAGGCGTGCTTGAAAAGGATAGAAGCATCCGGGCCGGCTGCCGGGGCACTCAAACGTTGCCTCTTCTGGCGAGGTGGTCTAGCCTGCATGTCGCCAGCAATGGTGATATCCACGGCCGAGAGAGAGAAAGAGAGAAAAGAGAGAAAGGGATGCGCGCGTATGCCGTTTAACCGCTTGTGTGTTCTGCCTTGCCAGGCTGACCCGACAGGTGCATCCGAGGGCCACCCAATCTCTCGTCTCGAGGCACGGAGAGAGTACGAGAAGTACGACGCACATATGGAAATACATCAGATGCACCTGATGCACCTGATGCACCTGATGCACCTGTGGCGTCGGGATCTGTGATCTGTGCCTGCGCAGGCTGCAGGCCGGCAGGGTGCCATGGATGTGGATGCGGACGACGCTCTTCTTCAACAAGAGAACAAGAGCAACAGAGAACAAAAGGAGCAGGGGTCTGATTCCTTCCGTTGGTGTTCGCTTCCACGGCCCTCCGGACGCCGCCTTGCTGTCTTGCGGCCCCAAAATTCCCGTTCCTGGCCTCCCATTGGACCTGTTGCGATCTTGCGGCAATACTCGTCGCCACTCGTCTTCCTCGTCTCCCCCGAGTCCGTCGCCATCCTACGACGGGTCTGCAGACTGCCAGATTAAATGGGCTCTTCGTAGGGCTCGCCCGCACTCTCCGTGCATTATTACTTGTGAGTCTGCGTCTACGACGTAGCCTTGAGTTTCTATGCACTGGATACGACAGACCCATCCTGCCCTTTGTTTCTCACTGAAAATTAGGCCACCCTTGAATAGAGGACGGAAGCGTCCCGCGGGCCTGCGTCTGATCAAGGTACCGCGCATACTTCGTAGGGTGAGGAGTCATAGTGCTTCATCGTATTTGTACATATACGCATATCGCGAGAAAGCAACCCCCTTTTTGTCCGGGAAGAGTCTGCCTGTATATTTTTTCCACATCTTCCAAAAAGCCCCTACCCTGTTGTTTTATTTGAATTGCATTGGGTTGTATTTGCTCTAGTCTTTTTTTTTCTTTTTTTTTCTTTTGCTCTTTCATCACAATATGGACGTATTCGACTTACATCAACAAAACGCATCACAGTGTCTGGTATTTTTTGATGAATATTGTTTTACTGGAACGGCCACAGGGCGTGGGTCAGTTGATCGATACTTATACACACGGATCGCTTTGTTCGATGCCAAAGTAACTCGTTCCATTCATATTGTCTTCATCTTGTACACCGTATAATAAGCCTTCTACGATCGCGATGCATTTTACGTCGTCTTTTCGTGTGGTCTTTTCTTTGCCATATGTACTTATAAAACGCATGCATGAGTTGCACGGAAATCTGAATAGAAAATAAGCTTCAAACGTGAAATAAAGCGCGCGAGATCATCCAGCTCAACCAAATATACCGAAACCATTTCATGCTTCCTCGCCTCCTCGCCATATTAACAACCATCCTACTCGGATCCTATCCTGTACTGCCCCGATGTACCCGCCCTTTGCTCCTTGCTCCTTTCCGCGCCCTCCCACCTCCCCTCCCCCCTCCCCCTTTTTTATGCCTCATCGTCCGACTCCACGTACCACTGCCCAGACATGTCCCCGGCCGGCAACACGCCCGTTCTTGCCGTCCACTTTGAGAATGTTGAGCGCTTCCAGGTCCACGTCGTACAGCGACCGCACATTGATGCCGTAGCCGTCAAACGCCGGCTTGAACCGGTCCAAAAAGTCAATCATGACGCTCGAGCCGCAGTTCTTGCAAAACAGGTGGTCCTGCACCTTGAGGTTGAACTGGTATGTGCCGCAGCGTGCCTGCCGCCGCCCTTGTTGTGGAACACGACCTTGTCGCGTGTGGGGTAGACCAGCAGGTAGCCATGGCGGCTACAGACGGAACAGCTGCAGTTGACGACCTCGTGGGCGGGTGCGGGTTCGGACCCGGACCCGGATTCGGATATGGACTCATTGCGCAGCGACTCGAGGGGCGGCGACAGGGTGACGTCAAAGGAAATGGCGCCGCAGTGGCAGCCGCCGCGGTAGGTGGCCTCGGGCAGAACGATGCCCTTGGCTTTGCGGGTGGAGGGCCTTGACAATAGGATGCCACTCGGGGGCATCGTATTTTCCGGTGACGATGGCGGTGCCAGCAGCGGCGGCGGCAGCGAGCTTCTCAGTCGTGTCGGCCATTTTGAAGAGTGGTAATTCCCAAAAGGGCGAGACCGTGGGCGGAGGCTGGGAGGCTGGTAGTCTGATAGTCAGAAGAGATGAAGGAATACGTCGATGCGAAATATCGAAAGCAATGCAAAGCCTTTGTCAATGTGGTGGAGGTAGCAAGATGTCGATTTGATTAGAGGCCAATATTGCAGATCTTGGATCGGATGTCGAAAAAAAAACTGTCAAAAAGGCGGACAGAGCACGGAGCACACAGCCAAAAGCACGGGAACACAAAACGAATATAATCAAAAAAGGAGGGCGGGGATGCAGAGGGGCTGGGCCGTCCTGTTATATGTTTGCTCGTTTCCGTGCCACGTTCTTGTGTAATTGAGAGAGCTGCCCGGAGCACGGAACACCCAGGAAGAAAGGGCTTCACGGAAATAGTGTGAGGGGCAAGCAAGCGAACAAGAAAGCGGGTTTTCGGCTCTGCAAAACGCCGTCGCGTTTTATCCCAGAGTAAAAGCCCGCCCCAAACAAGATGTTGGAGCCTTAGTGTCAGGGTTGAAGCTATCGGTGATGCCTCCTTTCTCCAACAAGTCTGTCGTGAAACCAAGGCACAACGTCAACAAAGCAGAGGTCTTGGCTCGCAGCTTTGCATGTTTTCTGTGGCTTCCATGCGCTGTTCGGTGATGTCCTTTGTCCCCATCATGTCGCACACGGATCGTTCCGTCGAGCCGTGGGGGAAGGGGAGGGATGGAAACAACGGGGCACGGGAGTCCGTTGGGAAGCCCTTTTGTTTGTTGGGGGTTCAATGATCGAGTTAAAGGCTCCGAGCTCCGACCACCGAAGAACACGCCAGCCTTGCACAACGGCCGTATTCCGTGCATTTATTCAAATGAGAAGGCTGCATGGTACCCAATATCAATTGGCCTGTTTTGCTTTGTTTTTGTTGCAGCAGAGAGTGGGTGGGACGACTCTTTCTCCGCCGAGACACGGGCGTATTCGCCAAGTTAAAAGTCTAGCAAAACGAAACTTGAATACAATTGCATCCCAAAACGACATCCAAAACAAATGCCAGGTGCACACTGTAGTCGATGTCCGCCCCGGCTGCTTACCTCATCTGCCGAGGCTGTTGAGGTTGCGTTGAAGATGTTGAGGGTTGAGGACTCCATACGGAATGACGTAACACTGATGGTTCATGTGGGGAAAGCTTGGGGGGAATGTGGACTTCGGCATCGTGGGCAGCATGCTCCCCAACAACGCCTATTGATAAGGCGTGCGGCCGTATTGTTGAACGATGACGGGCCAAGCTTTGGATGAAAGAGCGGCAGACGATCTCATAGATAATTGCATCGTTTGTTGCACACGTTGAAAGTCGAGCTTATCCAAGAATTTTGTTTTCGATCTTATTGTTTGCTCCTGTACTCCAAAAAAGATAATAAAAAAGACAGACAAAAGCTCTCAAAGGTATCAACCAATCCTTGTAACCAAAAGTGTAACCAAAAGCAAGACGCATGTTGCGACACCTGTATCCAAAACAGTAACCAAAAAAAAATTAAGAAGCAAGAAAAAGGTATTAAAAGAACAAAAAAGAAAGAAAAAAGAAAACCAAAAAGGGCCACGGGACAGTGTTCGCTATCTGCGCACTTGGCTTTTAAATGAAACCGCCACAGTATTCAACAGCCATCATCTATTGGGCTTTGGTTGTTTGTGTTTGCTGCGGCTGCCTCCACATCGTGACGAGGCGCATCGTTGATGGGCACGCCGTCCTTCTCGGGTTGGCGCCGTTGGCATCGGAGCCCTCGCCCTCGTCGTCACCGGCTTGGTTACCACCAGCGCCCTGGGGCGGCGGCGTCGGGCGAAGCGGCTGTGCTTGCGGATTTTGTGGCCGTAGATGTAGAAGATGACGGGGATGGGGATCAGAACGGCACCGATACAGCCCAGCAGCGTACTGGCCCACTGGATTGCCCAAGCCGTTGAACATGTAGGTGGCAAACAACGGGAAACAGGCACCGAACAGGCGAACGGAGGAACGTGTTGCCGGCAATGGCCGAGGCGGCGAACATGAGGTAGGCGTCAATGAGGTAGTTGAGCGACTGAAGGAAGATGGACATGAGGCCAAAGCCGGTGAGGATGCCCGACAGCGACGGCACAATCCAGTGGATGTCCTCACGGTAGCCAGACCAGCCGAACCAGAAGATGCCGCCAGTAAAGGCAACACCACCGGCGATGACAGAAGGCAGACGCCACTCGGGGACAGGCACGTTGTTGTTGGCCTTGAGCTTGCGGTTGTACCACGGCTGCTGCAGAAGCATTTGTGATGCCGGCAATGATCTGGCCCACGATCATGCCAAAAGAAGGGCAGACCACCGACACCGGGCGACATGTGGTGCACCTTTTGGAACACAAAGGGGTACGCCGTCAGGAACAAGTACAGAATGCCATAGACAAAGGCCATGTAGACGGACAGCGAGGTGACGATAGGCTCGAGGAATAGCAGGCGCATGGGGCGCGAGAAGTTCTTGTTGATCAGCTCGCGGAAGTCAATCTCAATCTCCTCCTGGCGTGCGTGGATGCCCCAGTTCTTGGTGCGGCGGCGCAGGTCGGATGCCTTGCCCACCAGAATGGCCGGCGGGTAGGTCTCCTCGAGGAAGAAGAGGTTCAGGACGAAGCAGGCAGCGCCCATGATGCCAACGAGGTACATAGTCCAGCGCCAGCCCAGGTACGACTCGGTGATGAAGCCGCCAATGAAGGGGGCCAGCAGCGGGCCAGCGAAGACAGCGATAGAGAAGATCGTAATGGCGATACCGCGCGTCCGGTTGTCGAACATGTCGGAGAAGATAGCAGCGACGACGGCGAGTGGGGCAGGCGCCGAAGAAGCCGGCGAAGAAACGGCAGATGAGGACGGTCTGCAGGTCCTTGGCGGTGGCAACGGCGAACGAGAAGAGGTGAAGCCAAACATGGCGATGTTGACGGGCAGACGACGGCCCTTGAGCTCGGAGAGAGGAGCCCACAGCGTGGGACCGAAACGCGAAGCCCAAGACGTAGAACGAGACGCCTAGAATACCGACCTCTGACGAGACGCCAAACTGCAAGGCCACAGCGGCCGTGGCGGCAGAGAAAATGGACGATGCGAAGGCAGAAGTCATGGTCGTGAAGCCCAGGAAAGCACCGGTATACAATCTGCGGACAGTTAGGAAATCAAAGTAAAACGAAAAAGAAAAATCAACCAAAAAAACACAACAACAGAAGGCCAAGACTCACTTCTTCTTGATAGGCCAGTTTTGCGCGTGGATCGGGTCGTCGGGTCCATCAAACTCGACCACGTATGCTTCCTGATCAGGCATCATCGGCGGGTAGGGCTTGTCAAGGCCGAACGCCGGCAGCGGCTTCTCGTGGCGCCGGCTTGTGACACTCCGGCCCACGGTGCCGCTGTGCTGGCTCCTTGCTGTCTGGATGCGCATCAGCTGCGTCTGGTGGCGCTCGAGATCAGCCTGGCTGTGGATGCGGCTGACGCGGACGGACCAGCGCCGCTCGCGACGCCAGACGCGATCCGCTGAACGAGAGCCTCCATTGTCGAGGGAAGAAGATGACGTGGACGAGGAAGAGGCGGTCGGGACACGCTCCAGATCGATCCGGTGGCGTTCAATGCTGGACCGACGCCTCTCGGGGAACATGCGAGGAGACGCTTCCTCCTCAGCGTCGATGAGGTGGTCGTCGAAGTTGGAATTGGCCATAGTGAATGGCACAGTGTGCTGTTGCTCTGGTGCTATTTTGCTGTGATGGAGGGCAATATTGGTAGGGCTGAGATGATTCGGAGACGATGACGTCGGGGTGAGCAGCTAGGCGTGCTGTATCACGTCGCCAGGGTCTCGGAGACGTAGCACACAGGAGTCGCAAACAGTCTCAGAAACACACAAGACGATGGCAAAAAGGCGAAATCAGAAATGCAATTGTCTGCGGAGTGCAACAAAGCGAAAAAGCCCGATAATATTGCTGTAAAAATAGGGGAAATTCGAGGGCGGGTTCGTTTTGATGGGGCCAATTTCGATTTTACTTCGTAATTCGTCTGGAATTTGAAAGAGTGTAAACAGGTAAACAGAGCAACCGGCGGTCGCACGCTATTCAACGTCGATTAGATGGGAGTGTATGAGGGACGAGTGGATTAATGGATGGATCAATGATGGAAATGGAAATGTAAATATTGAAGAGGGGACAAGTCTGTCTCGGAAGGAAACGAAGATGGGAAACACAATATTAAGTATCAACCACGGAGGAGGAGCGACGGGGGCAAACACCATACGAGGAAAGAGCTGTCTTAAAGCCGAGGACGGTGCAGCCGTGAGCTACTGTACTCTCTTGGGCAGGTGCAGGTGGCGAACTAAAACCATGACGCTGGAGCGCGGACCCTTTTTTTTTCTTCTTTTTTTTTCTTTCGCCGAGGATTCTTCTGTCGGGGTGCTGGTTGCCCCGGCTCTCTCCTACGTCAGGCCATTCTGCGCTTTCGTTATTGTCTGTCCTGACTTGTACTTTTGTTTACTAGTCTTCTCATTCTGTCCTTTTCTTTGCATCTCCTCGTCTCCTCGTCTCCTTCCTATTCTCTTCCCTTTGCCATATGCTCTTTCCTTTTTTCCCCTTTTTCCTTTTTTCCTTTTTCCTTCTCCCTTTTCCCCCTCTTTTTCTCTTCCAAGTCCGGCCACGCCTTCTTAGTCGGTCGAAGAGCTCCCAGTCAGCCGCGCCTGCCCCACCAAGCTATTGCTGATTTTTACTGCTTTTCAGTGGATGACAAAACAAGCTCGCGCCTTCGTGCTTTCGGCGCATGCTAAGCTCCCGTATCAGTGCCCACCCTGGACACGGAAACGCCCAGCAGCCAAGCGAGCCAAGCGAAAGCAATGACAACGCAGCATGGCAGAGCGAGTGCACGTATTTGTCAGAGCGTTCTTTGCGATACAATCACAAGACTCCTTCCCGGGTTGCCAACGGGCCGCTGCTTGCTACAAGGCGTTCCTTTTCCACAATGTCCGGCCGGCGGGTGGAGGCCGGACGAAAGAGACGAATCGATCTTGACATTACCAACGACGGAAAGCCGGGGCTCGCGCTCGGGCGCTAGCGAAGCCGAAAAAAAGGGGGGGAAAGAGGGTATAATTGTCGGAGCACGGCGTTTACATCGTTCGACGCCTACGGATATAAAAGCCTGACCATATGATTCCAAACCATACGTGCAGAAGGAGCGCCGCTTGCGCCCTGTCGGTACTCTATTCCCTCCGCCCGAAGCCCGGGCAGTTCCGTGAGGCCACGCGCATTCGTCTCGTTCGTGCACCCATGGAATCAATGCCTGTACTTAATAGTGGACTCACCCACTGGACATGTCCACAGTTCTTGAGAGCCTGCCACAAGAGTGTGCGAGTAAAGGCCATATTCCGCATAGTCGTCACACGCGGCAGCTCTTTCCCTTTCACAAAGGCAGGCTGTGGTGGTTGCGTGCCGCGCTCCTTCCTTTCCCCTGCTGATTAGCGCTCGTTGGCTGTGAACAGCGAATTAGCAACAGCCAGCCGCTCTTGCCGTTCCCGGCCAATCAGCGGCACTCTTGGCTGCTGCATGCGCCGTATATACCTCGGACATGCATAAGGTGGGTGTATCTCGAGCCGTATACGTCACGGCGTTACTCAGTTGGTCATGACTCAGCTGTCGTGTAGAACGTGAACATTGCTTGGGGCAGTCCTCTGCAGAGACGACGAGACGACACGGCAAGTGAGCACACAACAGGAGAAGCTAGAACTCAGTCTCGAATATTAAAAGAGGCTGTCGAGAGAGAAGGGAGTGGGAACTCGAGCTTCCCGCTAAATTTGCAGTATTACTCGTAGAAATCTAGAAATCACATCTCCTCAGGTAATGGAACCATGCAGCTCGAGCGGGTATTGCAGGCCTTACTTTTTTTTTTTTGCCTTACTCGTTGACTCCGCTTTTCTTTCGCGCTTGCTATTTTGGGAAGGCTTCTCTAGTCTCCTTTGTGGGGCCGGCGTGATGTCATTTCCCAACAGTCTACAGGGGTCGGGCTAGAGAACAGCACCTGGCAAGACTGCCGAGGCGTCGTGCAGATTTGGACAGCCCACAACCTGGAAAAAAAAGTACAGGCGGGTACGCCGTGGGTCAGCGGCCTTCAGGGGCCGAAAAGCATGTTACAAATCAGATACGGACTCGACGGAGCACGAACAACGCGCCTTTTATTTCTTTTTCTTGCCGGCGACAGGGGTGGACCAGTTGTGTTTGGCTTTATGGTGTGAGAGCAAAGGGACGCGAAGAAGTAATTGTAAAATTGGTACAATTTTAATACATAAAGTACATATACTCTGTAAATGAGAGGTCTATATTCGTTTATTCGTTTATTCTGTAATAATCACAGACATAAATTGGCCCCGGTTCAGCAGAACGAACTTCTTAGCACGTAGCATGTGGCCGAGCCTCGTTACTTTCACTGTCTAGATCTCAACCATTGCAAGCCAGATCTCACGGTAACATGGGGACGTCGCATAGGTAAAAAGGCAGAGAAAGCTGTATTATCGTCTATTTATTTGTGCTATTGTGGCAATCCCGGGGTATGTTCCAAAACGGGAGCCCGGCTGTACAGCGCCAGCTTGGCAGGTACACGTATTTGTACAGAGAACTGGCCCCCGCGGCTTATGCCCGTGCACGTCGCTGCCGCCGGCCAACACCCCAGTCGTCCGCATCCAGCAAGCTCGCGGCGGCCTCGAGGCTCAGACCGCTCGTCTCCGGGTAGCAGGCGCGGGATGAGCACGAAGCCGACAAGACACACAGCGGCATACAGCACAAACGTCCACGAAGGCGTGAGGGAGTCCATGAGCGGCAGAAAGGTGAGGCCAATGACAAAGTTGGCAAACCAGTTTGGTGCCCGTGGCCAGGCCACTGCCGAGTGAGCGTACGTCCAAGGGCAAACAGCTCGCTCTGCATCCAGGGGACGTTGCCAAGACCGATAGCGTAGGCGGCGACGTAGAGCATGATGCTGGCTAGGACGAGAGAGGCAGCCGACGAGCCAGAGGCGTCGTCACCTTTAGGGACAGGCGGCGCGTCATTGCCGCCGCCGCCTGCCGCCCACAGACAAGTCGAGGAAAGAAAAGCCGTACGCGGCGAGCACCAGACCGAGAGCCATGATGGGGATCGAGTACAGTAAGACGCGACGGCGGCCGATACGGTCGACAAGCAGCAGCGCGGCCACGGTGAAGACAAAGTTTGTGGCGGCCACCGTCAGCGACGTGAGCGTGGGCTGGTCAAAGCCAACAAGGGTAAGATTGTTGCCGAGAAGTACATTAACGAGTTCTACAGCTGTCAGCAATGGCCAAATCGAAGGAGAAAAAAGGAGGGGGGGAGACTAAATACATACAAATCCACAGACTTGCTGCAGACCTGCAAGAGGCAGGCGATTGCGAGTGCTCGCCGGTTGCGCCGCTCGCCAAATAGCGCAGCCACGCATCGCTGTCGACAAGCAGCCAACGCGGTACAAGCCGCCAAGGGCCCCTTGCTGTGGGGGCGAGGGCGACGTTGTTGGCGTGCGGCGTTGCTGCTGGCGCACGCGCCGGGCTTCGGCCTCGGCGCGCACTTCCGTCTCGATCGTCTTGAGAATGCCCGATGCGGCAGCTTTTGCTGTGGCCTCCAGCGCCGCCCTGAACCCGGCCAATAACCGCGCGCGCTTCGGCCGTCCGCCCGGCCTTGACAAGCCAGCGCGGCGACTCAGGCATGAGCAGCACGAGCACCGCCTGGAGAAGCGCGGGCACGGCACCAGGCCTACCATCCGGCGCCAGGCAGTACGCGGATCGGCGTGCGCCGTAAGCAGCCAGCACGTAGGCTACCACCTGGCCCAGGGTGATAAACAGCACATTGACCGTCACCAGCCGGCCGCGGTGCGCAGCAGGTGCAGCCTCGGCAATGTAGAGGGGCACGACGAAGCTGGCGGCGCCCACAGCAGCGCCGACAATGGAGCGGCGACGACCATGAGGACGACGGAGCTGCTGGCGGCCTGCACGAGCGCGCCAATGACAAAGAGCGCGTCGGCAGCAAAGATAACGCGTCGGCGGCCGCGGGCATCGGCCAGCACCGAAGCGGCGGCGAGGCAACGAGCGCAAAGAGGGCCGTTGCCGACGTGATGATGGACATGTCCAGCGACGTCAGCTCCCGGCCCGAGAGGGCAGTGCCAATGGAGACGAGCGTGGCCGATATGACGCCCGTGTCGTCTGCAAAGGTCAGTAGGGGAAAGACGAGACAGAAGGAGAAAGGGAGGGAAAAAAAGGGGAAAAAAAGGGAAAAAAAGAAAAGCCTGCATAAACCCACACCAAAGAGCAGGCCGCTGAGGCCGGCTGACAGCGTCAGCAGCCACACAAACAGGCCAGGCGCCGCGGATGCACCGGCTTCCTGACCAGGCGCGTCTATCGGCAGACCGTCGTCGTCGCCGTCGTCGTCGCCGGCTGCAGTTCTCCGAGACGGGCGTCCTCCTCGTCCTCGTTGAGCAACGGCTGCTCATCTGCGCGCAAGGACATGGCGATGACGTCGTCTCTTGCCTCGCCCCTACTGCCTCTGCTGCAAAAAAGACGAGGGCGGGTATCCGCTTCGTGCAGCTCAATGCCGTCGCGTTCGTCGTCAAGCTCGCCCCGACGAGGTCTCGCCATACATGGATAGACAGTGTCCAGGGGCTGCCGACGAGAGTATCGCGAGCACAACGCGCCACTCGACGACAGTCGCGTCCTTGTCGTTGCGCCCGTTCTTTTTTTTCACGAGTCGAGTGTTTCGAGCCCAGTCCATGCCCGGGCTTCTGTGCAGTGGTGCGTGTGTGCAATACCGGGCCGTGCAATGGTAGAGGTTGGGAGGTCAAGTGGCTGACGCGGGCGGCTGTGAGGTAAGGACGCCACTCAGTGAGTGTGCCCCAAGCTGTTGGAAGCGCCCCACAAATTTCAGGGGCTAGTACGAAAGTTCCAACGACACCTGTGTTTCGTGTGGCAGGAGCGGCCGACTAGTCGAGAAGACTCGGTATGCGTCTTCTTTTTTTTTAAAAAAAAAAGCTTTTCGTGGCCGGATACCGATTCGTCGTCGTGTCGAGCGATGACAGCTTTCACGCGTTCTTGTCACTGTTTCAGCACATTCTACCGGGCCCAGACGTGTTATATCGTTACATCAACCAAAACAGAAGCTGTTTGTCTTTTTTCTTGTTCTTGTTCTTGTTCTTGTCCTTGTCTATTACGGCCAGCGACGCAGCCGACCATAGTGTCCCCTAGCTAGACAGCTCCAGAACCGGGTGGGCCGCCATCGCCTCTACTTTACGTCGATCTGCACATCGCACAGCGCATGACAATGTCTGAAACAAGGACCTACAAAGAGGACCCAGAACGAGATCACCAGCTCAAAAAGGCACACAAAAAGGATATGGACAAGGCCCTGGGAACATGCTCTGGAAACACCACCGCTCGACCTCCGTTCACGATGACGTTTGCTCTCCACCTCTTGTCCTCGTGATCATAAAGTCCTGCTTCAAACACGGCCGACATATTTGCATTTGTCTGCGACAAGTTGGATGCAGAAACAACAAATCCCTCATTTAGTCTGCCTTTCTCTGTCCACATTGAATCTGAGATCCCGGCAAAGTGTCGTATCATTGTTGCTGCTGCCGTGGCGGCCGAGAAAGTTGGAGAGAGGTGGGGGGTGTTATGGGATATGTACATCCTGTACATGCATGTGAGAGTGCAAGGGTAACTGTCCACCCCGGCCGCTTTTTTTGGTTATCAGAGCCGTCCTTCTTTGCTGGAGAATATTGTGGCTCTCTCCAGGGCGTAGCAAGGCGGTAGAATAGGACAAGGGGAGGATCGACGTCTCAAAAGGGTGCATCCCATGCGCCTGGGCAGAGGAAGCGATTCCGATGAGCTGAGAACGAAAAAACAAAGATGGATACATATGCATTTCGCTTCAGACAACACTTCTTACGTTGTCGGCTAAATACAGAGTCCTATTTCTCAAAAGTAGTTCATTCTTGAATAATGGAAAAAAAATCAAACAGTACACCGGGAAAGACTGGACAAGAAAGGCGCTTCCGGTCCTCGAGAAACGGAGTCTACACAGATAAACATATGAAACAAAGTAATATGTCGGCATGAGATAGACGCGTCGGTTGCTTGTGCGGATTCTCGGTTTTGGCTGTCCTCTCTTTTTCTCTCTTATATCGGGAAGCTATTTCCCGATTAGGCAGTTAGAGGACCGGTTGACAGACACCATCGAAAAGAAGCTACTGCATGCAATCCTGAGAGACTCTGACAGCATATGAGCAGAAATCAAGGGAGATAGGCAGTGCGTGTTATATCACGCACCAGGACAATATATCCCTACCGCCCTTCACGCAGAGGCGCTGGAGGTAAAACTGAAACACAAAGGGTAAGGGGTTGCTTGGTGTGGCTGGCCCTGTCCGGCGCGGTCGCAGTCTATCTTTACAACCGCTGCCTCACCAAGAAGCTGCAATGCATCTTGTGTCCGTCTTAAGGAAACCCATCAGCCAATAGCAGGGAGCAAAGCCGCCCAGAAGTTGTGAGTTTGCTGGCGTTGGTGCATCATCCACACCCAGTTATGGGTCTGACAACAAACGGCGGCCAACGCGCGCCAGACCAAGATCCTGGTCGTATGCGATGAAGGTACTCCGTACTTGACAGGTAAAGTCCAAGAAAGGCGGAAGAGAAGAAATCAAATAGAAGAAGAAAGAAGAAAGAAGAAAGAAGAAAGAAGAAAGAAGAAAAGCTTGGTTCGCCTCCCAGACACGGCGATGGTCTCGTCTAAAACCCGCCCTGGCCAACGCGTACCATTCTTCCACACTGGGTGGAAGGCCAGCATCAGTTTCGGGTTGCAATCAGCCTCAACTCAAACCGACGGTGGCTGTGAGGTGTGAAAGAAAGACTTGAGTGTGAATCAGAGGGAATGTCCAACTTGCCGGTCATGTCTGGCCAGGTAGACCGTGCCCGGGTTCGGTCTTTCCCTCCCAATTCGAAAAAAGCGTCCTTTGCTCTTGCCTTGAGAAGAACTACCGAAAACTCGCTAGTAGAAAGGCACGAATACCAGACAGGAAGCTATGCTGCCGGCTCTTTCTCGATTGAGTGGTCTGTGTGCAGGGCTGCTCTTTCCCTGGTACCATCTGTGCGTCGGAGGGAACAAGAGAAGGAGGAGCACATGATGTCGCCATTGTGCCCCTCTCCACGTCGTATCCGTACCTGCTTCCATGTGTTGCATGCAGGTCCCAACCCACACTACTCGTCCGCCCTCCTTCCTCCTCGGGCTGCAGGCAGAGCCTCATGCCCACCCGCACCTTCCCTCACCCCGCGGGTCCTGCCTTGAATGCGATTGGTTTCGTCAGCCCCTGTGTCTCGTGTCTCCCTTTCCTCTCGTTTGACTTTCTTTTTGCTTCTCCCACAACACACCAGAGCCGCTTTCCCGATCTTATACTCTGTCACTCTCCATACCCACGCCACAACTCCCAGCCTTGCCTCCCGCCTCACTACCGTGGGCGGAGTCGACATACCCATGTTTCCTGGATTCCTGTTCGTCAACTCTTCGTGTCTCGAGACATCACGACCATGTTCATGTTGCCTCCCATGCTCGACAATCCCGTCTCCAGCCATGCGCTTCTTTCTTTTTCCTGTCCTTGCTTCTCGTGGCTCCTACTCGATCTGTGTATTTACCCTCAGCCCCTGCCCTTGGTCTTCACAGCAGATGGGCCATTCTCCAAGCCAAGTCAAAGCCAAGAGCTGGCTGCATGGAAAGAAAAAAGAAGAAGAGGATAGGAAACGGGTCTCAGGTTGACAAATTGATCGACAGCAAACCTTTGTCAACGGTGCCCCTCCCTCTTCTCCCAAATGGCCCCTCGCAGCTTTCGGAACACAGACCGACGATTGCGCACGGAGATCTGCTTTCTCTTATTCTGACTACGGTTCTCTCTGTCATTTGCTCTTTGCTCTCGACTCTTTGGTTCTTGTGTATAAACCGTGGCTAGCCCACCTTGACGTCCCGCGTTACAACCAAGTCACTGTCACGAGCACGAGCATCTCCTGGGCATGACAAGCGAGCGTGTGGCAACCCTCAATCTTTGCATCCCGGGACGGCAACGTTTCGGCATCACCTTAGGCAAGCCAGACTGGACGCGTTCGTGGATACTGCAAGCCTTGGCTGTGCCCACCGCTCTCCTGTCTTATATTTCCCGTCATCCCTCGGGTTTGCTGCAGTTTTGCAAATCCGGGAGTTGCCAAACAAACTCAACTGTCAGGTCCACCAACCCTGCTGCCGTCTTCCTTTTTTTCCGGTGCACACAAAGAGGAAACTATTTACAGCAAGGTCTTTGCTCCTCTCTCTGACTTTTACCTCTTTCCCCGTCCTCTTCACTCTTTTGATGTTGATAGTTTCGACGCACTCGACGCACTCGACGCACACTACATACAGCAGCTCATACGTCTATCTCTCAACCACACGGGCCGTCACTTATCGTTGACTGCATTCATTTTTGGCTGGCCATGGCTTCCCCGAACCAAACCCAGCGGAGGTCAAAGAATCACAGTCGAGAAGCGAGTCTCGACATTTCGTTTGAAAACGCTGTTCAGAACAAGTCATTGCAGGTACGTTGACCTACTCGGCGCTGTACAAGCAGCCAAGCAATCAGGCAGTATTCCCTTGGGCCAGCTGCTGACATCCGTCATAGCCATGTGAAATCTAAATGGTTTCATGGACTATCTCTAACTACGTGGAGCACCGTGCCGAAAACTTCCAGTTCTTTCTGTGGTACTGCGACCTACGTCGAACGCTTGGAGTCGCTTGCAACTACACGGCTAACTAGCCGATATGGGGCCCGGCAGAAGCTGCTGAAGCCGCCCAGGAGGAAGCGGAAGCAGCAGCAATAGCAGCTTCAATTCGAAACAGTGACACAACAACTACAGACACGCCAACACAGCCGCCAGCTGCAACAGCATCAAGGCAGCATGTTCTCCATAGCCGTGGACCCAGCGCTAGCAATCGCAGCCACAACCGGCACAATCTCAGCGTCGACACGGGAAGGAATACGTATGGCACCCATGGGCAGTTCAAACCCCGGACCAACTCCGTCGCCAGTACAGCTACTGCGCATGCCGTCTCGTCCATTGCCAGCGTCCTCCTCGCAGCTTTCCACGTCATCCCGTCTGGCAGCTTCTATCCACCAGCGGTCCGACAATGCCAAGTTGACCAATATTCTGACATCTTGGAGAATCTGCCAGAAGCAGCAGAGCCTATCTCTGCCGTGGAGAAGCCCATTTCAACAAATATGCACCCTCGCAGATTGGGTGAAATCAAGTCCGACCATGGTATCGCCCCGTGGTGGACTTTCCGGTAGCACTGCAGCATCGGGCATCCGCGGACTGGCAAGCAACAGCCATACACACTGCAGCCGTTTCCGTGACGAGCTGGGCGTGTTGTGCGCCACTTACGGGTTCGCTGCTTCCGGTGATCGTTCGCTTCCAGATCTGTTCCTCCAGAGCGCGCGGCATGCTTGCGCGCAGCGAAACGCACCACGCATCCCTCGGCACTCCTCCCAGCATTTCTCGCTTGCAGAATCGGCACTGAAGGAACAGTCGTTTCCCCTGTTTGTTCGTGACTGGTGTGTGGGCAACATTGATCATTCTTCGCCGCGGCTTTTGTTGGTCAAGATCTTGGCATGTCTCCTCTTCTTGATGGGCGTGGCCATGGACATTGTCCTGATTCTCTTGGTGGACAGAAACAGCCACCATTCACCACCTCGGCATGAAAGGGCAATGATGCAAATGGCCGGCAGCTTGCCCCGTCTGGCGTGCTTGGTGCTGTGGTGGCCGGCACTGACGGTGCTGTTTGCCGCCTTCGCAAAATCGACTTGGTCTTGTATTTCTGTGGACCAGCGGCTGCTGCGTCCATGGGAGGTAGAAGACAACGAGGACGATTCGGACGACGATGACGACGGTGACAATGATCAGGGGCCACTCTCAGGTGATGTTGAAAAGGGCCTTTCGAAAATACCCACACGGCAGTACCGGCGAGGCCACCGGCACCAGGCGTCAACAAGCTCGACATCGAGCCGCATCGACCTCTCGCAAGGCCAGTCTGCAGCCTTTGGGCCACGCAATGACCCGGAAAACGAGCCGTGGGCGCGGCGGCAGAGGCGAACGCCGTTCTAACAGGCGACTGTGGGCCGATATCGCCGGCTCCGGCCCGCGTCGTTCAAGGCGGCCGGTGGCGGCAGCCGCGCACCGTGGTCGTGCAGCAAGTGGTGTGCGGGAGATGCAGACAAGACAGTATGGACGTCAGTGGCGTGGGCGGGCCTGGCCTCGGCGACACTGACGATTGCTTCGCTATTCATTCAGGCCCGGGCATGTAAATTCTTTTGGAGCTTTTTCTGTCGGCTTTTTTGTGGTTTTTTCATAGAGTTAATTATTTATTTCATTCTTCCCTTTGGCCATGTTGATACCAGAGGCCGGCCCCGGTTTGTTACATGACGAGCGACCACGTATGTGTGTAAAATTGAATCTTTGCATTTTAAAAGATGGCTGTCTAATGCAGGCCGTCTAAGAGCGAGACGATGTTGCTTGTTTGTCTGTAGTCTGGCCGTTTCTAATATATCGTGAAAGAATGAAAAGTAAAAGAAAGAAAGAAGAAAAAGAAAGAAGAAAAAGAAAGAAAGAAAAAGAAAAAAGAAGAAAGAAAGAAAAAGAAAGAAAGAAAGAAGAAAAAGAAAGAAAGAAAAGAAAAGAAAAGAAAAGAAAATGAACAAGAAATCAAAATAGAAGAAATGGAGGGGTAATTGTATTATGTACGAGAGTTTTGTGGTAAAATGAATAAAAGAAAAATGTACAAGAAATATTAGTGAAAAAGAGGTAGCAAATAAGGGGGCCAAAAGATTCAAGGCGAAGCAAAATAAACAGGAATAGAAGACAAAGTAACCCGTTTACAGGCCATAGCGTAAACACCATTCATGACACCGACCAGCGCAGCGCCAGCGGGCCGTGAACTCGCGGTTGAAAACGACTTAGGCTTCTTAAGCGAGGCGCGGAGCTCTTGGCAGACGCGCTGGCTCACAGGCGGCCGGATGCGGTGCCGGACGAAGCGAGGAACCACCACCATTTTTCACGTGGCAGTGCCTGTAGCCTTGGTGCTTGCTGGTGGGTCGGTGACAGTCGCCACTGGTTTGGGTGGCAGCGCTAGCGGAGTGATAGCACTAAGTGTAAACCGCTGGGGGCGTTGGGGCAGCCGACGAACAGGCCGGCAGAGCCGAGGGTTTTCGGGATGGCCACGTTGCCCGTCGACCCCCCAGCCGGCCTGGCCGTGGACGCCCGGGCAGGAGCGGGTGGAAATAGTCTTTGTGTTTGTAGTTCGGCGCTCTTCACACCCGTGCGGGCTGAGCGTGGCCCACTGTTGCTCTTGAGGTTGGCAAAAATCGGGGGTAATGGGGACTGGTGTGCCGCTGCGGGGCGTGTCATCCTTGCAGCGCCGTCGCCCCTAGGTATTAGGTTGATGAGACCGTAGTTGTTTTGGCCTCCTGGATCCACTCGTAGATGATGGCAGCCGCTCCAGTCGCCCGTCCATCATCGGGGCCGAGGATGAGGCCTGTCGGCCAAATAGGCGGGGGCCGGGCACGTTTGCAGCCAGGTCTCTGGAGAAAGAAAATAGGGCGGGGAAGTCGCTCGGCCATGTTCTCAAGGTTCTGGTAGTCCCGAGCCCGACATAGGTGTTGGGTCGCACCACTCGTGAACGAGTTGAGGGAGGAAAGAAGTCGACATTAGGTCGGCCTCGTCGCCGCCGCAGGCTGAGGATATCTTGGAGCATGGGCCGCAAGCATCCGGCAATCGTACGGTCGGCAAGAGTAAGGTAGCCATATGGGACGGGAACTTTCGCGGCTAAGTTCTTGCGGAGTCGCGGTAAGGCCTTCATGTCGTTGGGGCTGGGCTGCGGCCTTGATGTAAGGGCGCAAGCAATTGGACTTGGTTTGGACGTGACGGCAAATGACTTCGTTACCGACAAAGAAGCCGAGGACCATTGGATGCTACGAGGCAAAGGCGTCCATTGACGCCCGCATAGCGAGCGTACTGCAGGCCCGTTCCAGCTGGGAGCAGTCATGGTCTAGCGGGAGGTGGAGGGTTCAGTGATAAAGCACAAAATACTGTTAAACCAATTGTGCACCAAAAATGAAAAGAAAAAAAGAAACACAAGGAAAGGGAAAGAACGGAAAAACGGAAATACAGAAAAAAGGGGGGAAAGGGAAAACAAGAGGCTGGAGCTTACCGGGTCCATGATGTAGGTATCAAAGCGTTGTCAGAGATTCGCATCAGGACGTAAGATGCCGGCAGAGGCAAAGGGCATCCTTGCTAGCTTCTGTGTTGGTCTTTTGTTCGCGGTCGACGTGATAGACGCGGAATGGTAGTTGTGTGCCGCCGAAAGCGTTCCCTTCATGAGCGTCGCGTCGCGGGTGCACGGGTCGCCGTCCAAAGGCGGGTTCCGACTGGGACAGGCTGGTAGGAACGCCCTTAAATGTAGAACTGGGAGCCATCCTCGTTGAAGAACTTGCTGCCCGTGACCGAGACGCGCGGGCAGCGCGACGAGGCGGCATGGGCGGCGGCGGCGCGCCCAGGAGAGCGCCGGAGACGGTTGAGAATCTCATTGTGGCTGTAGCGTTAAGTAGCGAGAGACGAGGCTGGGAAGTGGTGATGGTGGAGGTGAGCTCGAGATGTGAGCGAACATGGGACTGTCAAAAGCTGTTTGGCTGTTTGCACAAGTGGGAGAGCTGCGTGCTTTTAAACGACAGGACGTGGAGGGTGCGAGAGAACGAGTGACACGGAGGCAAATGAGAGGTGCCCCCGTGAACAAGGGATACAAAAAGGTGGAAACAAAAACGGAAAAAGGAAAAGAAGAGAGTGGTTCTGTGTGGGGAAAAGAAAAGGGGGAAGGAGACGTCGAGCCCTAAATGTGAACCCGCTCGTGCAACAAAACGAAGCGGAACACGGAAGGAGCGATGGAGAGAGAAAAAACAAGATCGAAAAAGTGGAAGGAGAACTATTAAAAAAGCGGTTTGATAAAAAAAACAAGGAGCCGAAAATAGGACGCCCACCGACAACAGACCGCCAGAGCAAACGAAAGTAAAAGAAAAAGTCCCGGATGAAATAGATGAAAAAAAGGGAAAACCGTTCCCGTATTTTCCAAGGGAGAAAAAAAGTTTGGTTTTTGCCCCCCAAAAAAAGGCCCGGGGATCCCAAGGCTAGGGGGAAAAAGTACAATCCCTTCGGTAAATCCGTTGTTGGGTGTAACCTTTCCTATGGGCTCACGGTTAAAAAATGCATAATCTAAAAAGTCGTTCGGGGCTAGCCGCGGGCCCCCACAACAGATACACAGATCGAGCAGAGAGTGAAACAAGGGCAAGAGCTAGACGAGGCCACAGAGAGCTGAGAGAACCAAAGAAAAGTACAGCGCGAATGGGCGCTTCCTTCCCAACTTGAGGCTTAACAAGAAACCTCAGGGAAGGACGCGACGCGGGGGCCAAAAATTACCGGGAAGGCACTCGCGCGACGAAAAAGGAAAAAAAAGGAGGGAAAAGGCCTTCTTCCTCCTTCGCCCCTGGTCGTTTTCCATGTCTTTGTGACGTAGTCGTTACTGCAAGGCCTCCCCTACTCTTGTAGGATTCTTTCTTCGTACAGACGGTCGGTGGACGGTGTGTGGCTCCTTCCTGCAGCGGGCCTGGGGCTTGCTGTTTGTTATAATGGCCGTCACCGACCTGGCAGGAAAGGCATGGCCACAGCGCATTTTGGTGGTGAATATGCAGAACTGGGCAAGGTTGCACTCCGCCCGGAGAGCTGCCAAGCACGAGCCAAGGAAATTAACCAATGACGCTGTGCTGCCTCTCTTGCTGTGCCTCTTGCTGTGCCTTCCGTGCCTTCTTCAATTTACCTTGGCTCAAAAGGTACATTGGTACATGGTTTTAGGCACTTTTTTTCAAGGACAATTCCGCCCAATCGTGTAACATGTACCTGGACGGCAAAGATCGATCGCCTTGCGTTCCTGACGAGACGGCGCCAGCACAGATGTCGCCTGTGTCCTGGTAAAGCTAATGCTGACAGCACGTTGCTGCCGGGCTCCTTTCGCTGGCCAGCGCACTAACAGAGAGGTAGCGGCCTTGTCTACATGTACTCCGTACCAAAGTATTGCATTGCGGAGCCACTGCGTAAAAGATACCTTCCTTCGCCTCCGGACAGCCCCACTTTCTGTGCCAGCCAGGAACGCGCCGCAAACGGAAAGCTGCTGTCGTGTTGGCGAAATTGAGAACAGAAGAACACGAAATATGTTTTGCGTTTTGGTTTGCTGTCTAATGTCAGTCCGGATACGAGAACGGCGCAAGGCAAGAATTTGCGACTCGGGTACGACACACATGTAATAATACTCTACAAGGGCACGGAGCTCATCGTATTTTGTATGCATGCAGCTCTTGTCCGAGTCTCTGTCTTGCTTGTTATTGTGCGAGATGCTGTGAGATGCTGTGAGCTGTGAGATGCGGTGTGCTGTGAAGATGCGGTGTGGCTGTAGATTGTGGTGTGATGCGAGATGCTGTGTGATGCTGTGCGATGCCGCATCCCTGCGTCCATTGTCCCTTCATTTCAAGACGTGTCGTCGTACATGCACAACTTGTCTCCTCGGACGTAATACTCAGTGGCCTTGTCTTCTTGTCTTTGTCGTGTCCTGGACGGTCCTGTGTTGTCCGGCCGGGCTGCTTTGCTCCTTTTTCCCATCTTGGGACCGAGCCTTTGGAGCTCTGGTCATTATCCCTCCAACCTCGTGATATCTTCTACCGGCATCAGGCAGATGGCGGAGTGGTTAACGCGCGGGCCTGCTAAGCCCGTTCACCTCGGGAGCGAGAGTTCGAATCTCTCTCTTGTCGTTTTTTTCACGTTGTGGTAAGTAGATTTTTGTCTACGAAGTACTGTCTTTTTGTCTTTTTGTCTTTATCATTTTGTCTCTTCTGCGGATGGTCCCTGATCTCGCATTGGCAATTTCACGACGAGGGTTGCATCATCTCACTGCTCGTATTTCTCCGCACTCTGCTTTGAAACCCAATCGAAAAGGGCACCTATTAAGATTGCATTTCTTGGCACCCGTATCCCCTGCGGAAGACGCATACGAAACGACCGAGGGTATCAAGTGCTGTTGTTGTTCGAAAATGGCATTCAAAAAAGACATTGTCAGTTCATGTACGGAGTACTATTAGAATTAGAAAAATACCACTGAAAGAAACACCGCCAACGCCATACCGTTCCGTTTGCGCCAAGATACCATAAAAGCCTACAAAATAGATCCGCCAAAGTCCCGTAAACGTCAATCCTCCGAGGCCGGTTACACCAGCATGCCATGCCGTCCGTACGTCGTACACATTGCATTCCTTCTCCGCCCCGTCCTCATGCAGCATACACGGGCGAATTCCATGCCGGCCGCACCTTGTCGCGGATCTGCAGATTGCCGGATGGGCCTGTAGACCGTTGGTCAGGTCAAGGCCGCCGCCGCCGCTGCCGTCCTTGGCACTTGTCTTTGCCACCACCACTCGCGGCGCCTGCTGCTGCCCTCGCTCTCCTCCTCGAGAATCACACTGGCACCGCCGGGGACACCAGCCATGCTGCTCCGCGCGCTCCCACCAGACCCGCTGTCGTTGCGTGCGTGGTGATGCACAGCGGAACGCCTGCTGCTCATGGCTCGCTGGCCGTGGCCGTGATGACCAAAATTGAAGCTGCTGTTGCGCGATGGGCCCGTGACAGGACTCACGGCGCCACTGTTGCTGCTCCAGCTGTAGCCGCCGCTGCCGCCGCCCATCATCATGGACGTCGAGGTCGGCGACATGGCCATCATGGTCGTTGGCGACACGGCACGGCTGCTGTTAGCAGTCGTGTTTGTGCCATTGGTCATGATCAGCCGTGGCGAGTGCGCATAGCTGCTTTCCATAGACACCAGCACCGCTGCCACTGCTGCCGCCGCCACCACCGCCCACGCTGGCAGCCGTACCGCCATACGAGTAGTAGCTGCTGCTTATGGCGCCCGCACTGCTCGAGCCCATGTTGTAGCCGTACCCGGCATAGTCGTCCAGCCCATGTTAAAGCCGCCGTACTCGTGCACGCAGTGCGGCTCCGAGATCCCGCAGTGATCCCGCAGGATCTGGTACATGCGTGTCTGCACATCGTACGCCGACGGCCGTTCGCTGGCGTGCAGGGCCAGCATGCGTTCTACCACGTGCAGCATCGGCGCCACGCCGGCGAGCGTTCCGTCGTAGTCGTCGGAGCCCTTGGCGGACCGCTTCTTGTTCAGCGACGAAGCCGCATCGCGCGCCAGACCGGCCATCCAGCTCTCGACCTGCCCGAGGTTCTTGTGGAAAGACGAGTCAAGCACGGCGCCGCCGCGGCCCGGGGTCTTGTGCTTGGCTGCACGGCTGTGTCGCAAACGAGCGCGTTTGCCGCTTGAGCATGAAGCTGAGCAGCTCCAGGATAATGCAGCCGAGAGAGAACACATCGGCTGCCTGTGGGTTCAGCTGTGGGACAGGCGCGCCGGAGCCGCCGCCGCCGCCGCCGCCAGACGAGTAGTAACCGTCGCCTCCACCGCCTCCACCACCTCCGCCACCCATTGTGTTGCTGCGGCTGATGGAAAAGTTGGGAGGAGGCGCCCGACCTGAAACGCAAACCCCGACGACGTCGTCATGTGCTCGCCCGGCGACATGGAGAGGCCAAGGCCAAGATTCTCGCCGCCGCTGTTTGCCGGTGCCGGCTGCTGACAGTGTGGTCACGGCTACTGCTGCTGCTGCTGCCGCTGCCGTATACACTGCCAGCGTACATTGCTCATACCGGCACCGCGGCCGCCCGACCCGCCCTCGCCTGTCAGTTGTGCCTTTCCGGCTGCTGCTGCTGGCTACCGCTGCTGCTTCCCGAGGGCCGGTACCACTGTTCGGGTGCTGCGTAGTCGTACGACTCCTTGTCGAAAGAGGCCTTGTCGTGGCTGGACCCGCCGCCGCTGCTGTCCGTGCCGAAATGCGTAAAGTCGGAGAAAAAGATGTGGTTGTTGCTGTTGTGGTGGCTGAAGAGCACCGTAGACAGCTTGATGTTGCCGTGTGACAGGCCCCGGTTGTGCACAAAGCACAGGCGTGTCGACGAGACAGTGGATCCAGTTGAAGACGAGGCGGCGACGGTCGCGCTTGGCGAGGGCCTTGAACGGGCGCAGGCGTCGTGGCCAAAAACGACTTGAGGCTGCCTCGGCGGCGGGCGTGAAGAGCACGTATCCATAGCCTTGGTGCACGTACGAGGCAAAGTACGACCACGAGGTGGTCATTTTGCACCGACTTGATGCTGCTGACCTCGTACTGGAATCCTCGAGCGAGACGTAGCCGGGGCCGTACGACGAGCCGGCAATGGGTGCCAGCGGAATACGCCTCCGCGAAAACACCATTCCCGGATAGTTGGGCAGAGCCACGCGGTCACCGCCACCACCGGCGTTGCTGCTGCTGCTGCTGCCGCCGCCTCCAAGCCCGCTCCCGGAACCACTGCCGCTCGTGACGCGCTGGGTGAGCTGCTGCCGTCGCTCCCTGTGCTGTCGACCAGGTCCAGCGGCACCACCTCCATGTCCTCATAGACGATAACATGGTCGCTGCGCTCCAGCGGCTTGAGCAAATAGTAAAAACTGGCGCTGGTGGAATTTGCGGTCGAAACGGGCAGTCACGGTTGGGGGTCAGGGCCAGCCGCTCGACGTGTTCCCGCGCAATGGGCAGGTCCTCGTCGTCCCAGGAGTCGTCAATCAACACAAAGATCTGGTCGGGCACGTTGAGGTCGACGAGAATCAGAAAGAATCTTCTTGGCCTTCTCGTCGAATCCATTCCCAGTAGGTGCCGTCGGGTGAGGCCATCTCCAAAGGCCAGTGGGCGGTCCAGGCGCGCAATTTCTTCGGGCAGGAGGTGGGAGCACACAAACTGCCGGTAACAGTGCGCTCGATGCGGTTTGCGTCGTACCAGACCATGTTGGAATGTATGGCGGTTGTGCGTCTCTCATGGGAGAGGCGGGCAGGTGGCGTATCCGTCGTATATAAGAGGCAAGGTGTGTTTATGGAAAGGTTGGTTTTGCTGAGAGAAAATGAGGCGAGGAGATGTATGCTGGACGGTAATCTGCACACATAGAAGACCCAGGTTGTGCTACGCCCACCGGTGATACATTGTTGGAGAGAGGCGGCCGTCGTGAGAAGGCAGAGATATAGCGTTGTGAATAATCAAAAGGAGCCGAGGGGGCAAACAGTGGTTTGGCCAGAGATAACGAGGGGGGGAGGGATAGAAAGACGTGTTTTTTTCGCTTCTTTCTCGACAGCTGACGTTTATCCACAGTGGGAAGGAGGTGAACGGGCCCGGGATGGAATTAGACATCAAGTGCGGAAAGAGCCAGGCGACAAGGGTGGCAAGCTGGAGGAGGGTTAGACACCACACGATTTCCTGGGGGGGGGGGGGGGTCAGGATAAGTAAAAGGGTGGTAAGATGGAAGGCAGGAGGGAACAAAGTTGAAAGAGAAGAAGAGAGGCAAGAACGTCCCAGTCGAGAAGCAATGAAGAGAAGAGGAAGGCACGAGTTGGAGGGACAGAGAAAGAGCGGACCCAGAATCCAGGGAATCCAGCCAACCGTTGCGAAGCCGTTTATCAAGGGACAGCTACCCCGTTTTCTGATATATTCCTGCAGATCCACACGCCACGCGTTTCCTTTTCTTCTTCTTCTTTTTTCTTGACGGACACATTGAAGAAAAAGATGCTTCTTTATTTGGGTTTCGTTCGTCCCTCCTCCCCTTTCCCTCTTTACCCACCTGCCCTTTTCTTTGGGATAATGGAACGGGCCTGCCTCGCTCCTGCCTGCCAAGACAGGGCTGCCACCTGGTGGCCCCAAGAGATAGGCAAGACTACAGGGAAGGAAAGCGTAAAAGACATCGTCCGTGGCAGAAAGGAGCGACCACCGACGCACGATGCAGTAGTTCGGCCCCGATGGCGAGGTCCAATAGCACGAGTCACAGCAAAGGGGCCGGCTTGTCTTGAAAAAACGGCAGAGAAGAACGGAGAAGCAAAAGAAGTACCTCAGGCTGTGTGTCTTCCGCGAGGGGTGTGGAGACGGACAAGCGTCGAGACCAGAGTTTTGCATGTACCTCTCCAGGTCTCTTCAGGTCTCACTTGCTCACTTTTGCTCTTGCCTCTCTCTCTTCTCTGTGACACTTTGTACTCAGTAGCTTTGCAGTCACCAAGTCACGTCGAGGTGTACATGTAGACTCAAAAGAGTACGGCGTACGAGTACATGTACAGTCCTGTATTCTGACAGGGGCATGCCCACCATTGCAAGCATCAAAAGAACCATTTTACTTTCAGGTTCTTTCCCCCCAATGTTTCATTCCCAACCATATCAGTCGGTCCAAAAATATCAAATACATTGCAATGCGGAACCCGGAACTCCTGAAAACACATGCTTGCTGATATCTCGAGATGAGGCCTCTATGGCTAGCCGAAGTCTATCCCAAAGAAACCTTTCCGTCAAAGCCGGAATAATTTCTTTTTTTTTCTTTTATTTACTGTCTTGCTCTCCAACAAACGCACTTTTGCGTGTGGCGGTCGGTGATTTTCAAGATAAAGGATGGAAGTCCACTCACCAAGCTCACACCTCGAAGAGGAGGGCGAACGCCGGCCTGTGATTGGCTGATATTGACTTAGATAAAAACCACACTCGTAGTTGCCAAACCCACTTTGCGTGGTATGCCACCAAATCCACTTTCGTTCCTTCCCCAGTTCTCCAAAGATAAGGAGACCGACGGCTATTTGACGGTTTGACGACCGGCCTGTTCCTTCCCTTTTCACTGAAAACTTTTTTTTCTTGGCCTGTCCTCACGCTCGCTCTTTCCGTTTCCTTGCTCAGAGAATAATTCACGAGGAAGCACTCCGTAATACGGCGTGCTTTGTCCCACTGTCTCGTAGCTTCCGTTCTTTGCCAGACGGAGGGAAAGAGCGTGTGATGAGGCGGGAGGTGAAGCAGAGGGCACACGACCAATAACAGCAGGTGGCCCGGGCAGGGAGGGAAACGGCTATCTCCCGTATCTTGGCTGGTGCCCTTGGGCGAAAAGGCGAGCGGATCTTCGGCTGTGTTGACCGTTTCCGCACAAGACAAGACAGGCCCCAAACCAAAAAGAACGCACAGGGCTGCTGCGGACTATGAACCCCGTTACTGATCCGTGAAGATTTTTTCCCCTGCCACAATATTGTGTGTCCGCGGGAAAGAAGGCAGGGTCTGATGAGAATAGACAAAGCATCACCAAAAAAGAAAAAGAAAAAAAGCATCAAGAGGTGTCGTTGTTTTTGACTGAGCTGTGCACGCCTGGTTCTTCTCCTTGCACGGCTGGAGCCGCGAAACCAGCTCCAGATCTGGGCATTGCATAGTATTCATTACGTACGCGTATGGACTGCGAATGGACAGACTGGCGACAGGACCAGGACAACCATCGAGGATAGGGTAGATCGGATCCAACCCAACAGCCCAACGTCTATCCAAAACCTAGCGGGAACGGAGCACATGTACACGTACTCCGTACACAGAAGGACAAATATAGTAAGATACTAGACCATGCAGCGCTTGTTGTCTCGTTGGCCGGCTGCAATGCAGGCTGTCTGCGCGCGTCGACGAGGCCAGCCATGGACATCATATATCATTTCAGTTTTCATGGTTTCTTTCATGAAAATTTGAGTTGGCCGCCCTGTCCAGCCTCCGCCTGTCCGAAAATAACGTGGGGTTGCCAGCTGGGGTGGCCTTGCATTGCTTGACTGAACACTCTTGTCCTCCGCCCTCCGTCCTCTGTATGTATATTAAGGAACCCTGCTCGTACTCATCATTTTGAGTTTCATTAATTGCGAGACTCTTCTCGCACGCCTGTCCGCATGGTGGTGCCCCCACTCCCCCGTGCTTGACCATGGGTGTGACCCCAATTGTGATCATCGAGTCGTCTTTGTTTTGGCGTGGCTGCCTCTTCCAATCCGCTCCCTTTTCACCTCTTTGCTGGTTTTCGCCATGCTAGTATATGATAACGGCTTCTAAGTTGCGCAGACCCGTCGAAAGAGGCGCAGGGGTATTCTGGTGCCAGCAGAAGAAACATGCATGAAAGCATGAAAGCAGGAGGCTGTATGTAAACTAAGCCGGTCATGGACCGGCACAAGGAGATGGCAGTCGACGATTCCGTAATTCCATCAGGTCTCAGCGTGTATGCAGCCGAGAGGAAGACATAGTGACAAAGTTTGGGCCGTGACGTATGTGTAAAAGAACCACAATTGCTCTTATTGTTCTGGCTCTTCTTCTTTGTATTCTACCAACCAAAGGAATAATCGTACAAGAGGAGAATACCGCGTCCTCTGCGCAGCCAAGAGACTATATAAAAACTAAAGGAAAGGAAAGAAAGAAAGAAGGAAAGAAGGAAAAGGAAACGCCTGCAGCCGCGCCGGGGCTACGATATGTGAGTTTAAGCAAAAAGAGAAGAAAAAAGGAGGAGAAAACCCGGTCCCAGGCGATAGTACTGATGACTTGCCTCTCTCCAGAGTGAAAGAATATCCTAAAAGTACAGATGACGAGAAAAAAAGTGAAACGCAACAAAGAGAGTGGACAACGGTCAAAGGAGCACAAGGAACACAAAAGCACGATGGAAACGCCCAGAACAGAAAACGCCTCAAAACCAAAACGAACAAAAGAAGAAAAAAGGCCATCCAGAGCATTCTCCCAAACCGCCTTCCCGCCCTCCCTTGTCCAATAAAGGAAGGACACCTTCTCCAGACGTAAAGAACCGTGTTATGAAAAATAAAATACAAGCGTGTGAAAAAGGGTTGTGTATACATAAAGGTAAAGAGTGGGTGGGGGCACAGCGTTCAGCAGTCGGTCGACTCCTGCTGCGTGCTCTACTACATGCGCACAGAGCTCGCTATCGACGTCGGCCGTGAGTTCTCGTCTGGTGATGTGTTGTCCATGTCGGCGCTGTTGCTGTTGCTGTTGCTGTGCTGTTACTGCTGCTGCGGCTGCGATCGTCGCCGCCACCACCAGCCCGGTCCGTATCTTGGTCCTGGTCGTCTGCACTGCTGCCGGCAGCGCTGCCACCGCTGTTGCCACGGTCGTGCTGTCTGTGGCGGAGTGTTAGTGGCATGGCGTGCATGATCGTCGCGGTCGCGCTCACGGTCACGGTCGCGGTCACGGTCGCGCTTTGGCTGGCGCAGATTCCACTTCTTGTCCAGAAGGGAGACGAGCCGCTCCAGCTTCTCGTCCAGCAGCCCGTCCAGCTCGTCGCTCATTGCTTTGCTGCGCGTGCCCGGTCGCCAGCGCAGCAAACGTCAGCCGCAACTCCTGGTCGAGCTCGACAAGAACGTCCTGGGCAATGGGTCCGTCGAGGCAAGGCGCTTCCGGTAGGCCCGCAGCTGCCGGCAGGTCTGCTCGGTCGCCATGTTGAGACTGCCAAAAACCGTACGAGCTGCGCAGGTTGTTGGCACTGCCCTTTTTGCGCATGCTCCCGACACCAAGTGCATTGTTGTTGTTGTTGCTGCTGCTGTTGGTGGGCGTCGACACAGTGCTCATAGCTGGCAGGGAAGGCGGCGACGGACCTTGGCCTTGGGACTCACCGGCACCGGCGGGCTCCCAGAGGCGCTACCTGCCGAGGCTCGCCTAGAGGGCGTGTCCTCGACAATGGCGTTGGCCGGGTTGTTCAAAAGCACCGATATGGGCGTTCGTGCAGCAGCGCCGGCGCCTGTCGAGAGGTTGTATCGTGATGACCGCCGCGACAGGGAGCGTGATGGAGACCGTCTTCCGCTAACACTGCCACCACCATGGACGCCAGAACCAGAGGTCGATGGCCGCTGGAACTCGGCTAGCTCGGCCTTGGACAAAACCCTCCTGAGGGGCGGTCTTGAAGCCAGGGCCGTCGTTGCCCCATGGCCTAACCCGTCTTTGTGTGGCGAAGGGTCCCGGCTAAGGGACAGGCCGGGAGCCAGCTGTTCCCGCAGATCGAGAGACCAGAACATGATAGTCCCGTCTGACCCGACGCTCACCACTTTCCGGCACCCGCCGGGAAACGAGCTTGGGCCCTCGGGTTTAGTCGGGCTGTCCGTCTCACCATCCTCCTCGATCAGCGCCACGCCGTTGATGGCTTCAGTGTGACCCCACTCCCGATCGAGGAATGCTCCCGTATTGGCGTCGTAGATCCGCACTGACTTGTCGGTGTTCGACAGGCCCAGCAGGAACGGGTATCGTTGGACATGATGTTCAGGGACGACAGATTTGGCGACATGGGCGGCGGCATGCCCGTGGCCTTGCGTCCGTAAACGAGTGCGTCCAACATTGCAGCCTCTGCCCCGCCTTCGTCGATACACTTGAAGGAGCTGACCAGCCGGCTGTCGTCAGATCATACTGACATATTGTGCGGTCGAGTAGGGACACAAAGACCGTGCGGGCATCGGGCGCCAGAGCCATGGACGATGGCGAGGCCTTGAGCGTGATGACGCGCGACGGGATGGCGGCAACGACATCCGGCTCGTCCTCTTTGAAAACTAGGTCATATACTTGCAGCGTGCGGTCAAAGGAGCAGGTGATGACCTTGTCGTCGGCGAGATGAGCACCTGCACTGCCTTGGCAGCAAACTCGAGCGTCTGGAAGTGCTCGATGGCCCCGTCGCGGAGGCGGTGGAAGAGCTGGGCGGTCCGGTCACGGCCACAGGTGGCAATCAGAAGTTTCGGGCCCTTTTCGAAGAGGGAAATCGACTGGCAGACAGACGCATGGGCCTTGAGCTCGAGAACCGTCTTCTTGGTCGCATACTCTACGATTCGCACGACGCCGCACCGATCTGCAGTCACAAAGAGTCTGCCGCCTTGTGTGGCCCGCACGGCAGACAGCTGGTTTGTGGGCTCGAGGTCGTCACCCGTCGCAGCCTGATCGATTGGGCACTTGTAGAGACGACTGGATCTCGCCGTCAATGTTCCACAGAAGAATGCGTCCGAGCTCGACCAGGTGAAGAAGGACGCATTGGCTTCGTTTGGCCTGGTCAGGGCCTGGATGCCCAAGATGGGCTCCCCGTGTGCTGGAATGGGTATTCGCTTGACGTGTGGTGCAGGATCGTCGCCTGGCACATGGTCAACGCTCGAGAAGATGTCAATGGACTGCCGCGTGTCGACGGTCACCACGTGGCCGTGAGAAAGCCCATGGCACGAGGCCGGTGCGCGTGGACGGCACACAAAACGACATTCCTGCTCTGGAAGCTGGGCGAACAGCTCGATGCCAGAGACGGCGTAGACGGGGCCGAAGAAGCCGAGGGCCGTTTGGGCAACCCGCCGGCTCTCCAGCAGCAGGTCCTCGAGGTCCATCGCCATGGAGTGGCCCGTCTTGCTGCCAAAGTACACGCCGGTCGCCGCGGACAGACACGCAAGTCAGCGCAAACTGCGTATCGCGAACGCGTATCAACTTCATCTGCTTGTGACGGCCTCGAGCAAGCAGACATCGCCTGCCTCGGTGCAGATCACTGCGTGGCCGTGGCCGCCCGGGAGCGGTGCCGCCACAGACTAAAGGTCGCTTCCAGCAGCGACCCCAACAGAATGTTGCGTCCTGGTAGCGTCCGCTGCTGCGGCTGCTGATTCTGCTGCTGCTGCTGCTGTTGCTGCTGCTGCTGCTGCTGATACAAGGATGGTGCGGCGTAGAGGCGTAGCCGTCAGACCCGCCATACCGGGCCTTTGTCGGTGACGTGCTGGGGCCGGTGCCTTCTTCGATGCGCCAGACCTTGACGTGGCGGACGCCAAAGGTGAGGAGGTTGTTGCTGCCCAGCCAGATCATGCCACGCACATACGATGTGCACCGGTTCTGCTGGAACAGCTTTGCTGCGCCAGTGCGCGGGTCGATGCGCCATATATACAGAAACCCGTCGTTGGCAGCGCCAAGCGAGGCCAGGTACCGCGAGTCTGCGGACCATGCGACGGCTGTCACGCCGAAGCTGTGCTCGTTGATGGAGACCAGGGGCGTGTCGGAAGAGGTGTCGTCGAGGCTGAAAATGAGCACGCGCGGTGCGTAGCCCGTCTCGCCAACAGCCAGAAAGCGGCCATCGCGGCTGAGGGAGAGGCAGGTGGCCGACTTGATGCGCTCGCGCTGCGTCCAGGTCTTGCCAGACGAGGGCGACTCGGCCCAGTCAGGCAGGCCAAAGGACGATTCGCGGTGGTTCGTGCTCACAGAGAGCCGGTTGCGGCTGTCGTTGGCTTTGGCGTCGAGTTTGGCGTAGAAGGCCCGCCGTTGGGGACGGGCGAGACGGAGTAGACCGGGACGGCAGTTGGCCGTGCACGGTAGAAGCGCTGCCGGTAGTAGTCGCCATAGACGTCGACGACGACAACGGCGCCGCCGGCAATGTAGGCAAAGCACAAGTTGACCGTGTCGAAGCCGGTAGGAGAGAGAGCAGGTTGAGCCACGACGCGTTTCAGAGAAAGCTTTGAGGCAGCGGGGGAGGCGGAAGACGAGGAGGTTGTAGAGGCGCAAGGTCGTTAAAGGTTCGTGAGCGGATGGGAGACCGCGACATGCGGTTTATGAACGGCGAGTTGGACGGCGTCAACTTGAGACGACTGGAGGGAGTGGATGCCATTTTGCGGCCATTGGAAGGTGGAGAGAAGTGATGTTTGGCTGTTTGACGATTGCGGCGTGGATATGCTGTGTAGATGCTGCAACCGGAGTCGGTGGTGTCCAATACTAGGGCTGAGGCGTACCAGGTATTAGGAATGCTGGAAGAACTGCGAATGACAGTTAGCGACGTCTGAAGCGGCTGCTTTGTGCGATAAGAGGAGAAAGAGGAGAAAGAGAAAGTAAACAAGCCATTTTTGGCGGGAACTGGCGATGCGATGCAAACAGCCAAAGGAGAGAAAAAACACAGCGGGCAGGGACGCTTACAAAAGAAATGATAACGAATAGTGAGCGAGTGTAGACGAATCGAAAAGAGACCGGGAGAATGAAAGAAAGCGAGTGACAGTCGATGCACGACGAGGTTGACAAAAATGGGGTGATGAAAAAAGAGTCGGTGAGGACGCGCGAGCTGGTTGTTTCACGCCGCCGTAGATACGCGCAGGACCATCACGAAAGGCCGTCGCGGGAATCCTGTCGAGAGAGGACGGACACGACTCGAGCCGTGTTGTCGCCTGTCCTTCTTCCGTCCGGCCTGATTGCCTCTCGCGGTCGTGATCGGGTGGAGGCTGTCGTTGTGCTGAGATCGATGAGCCGTGTTTTGGGCCGGTTTGTTTACTGCTTTGGGCCGCGCTGCCGGTCTCTTGTCGGTGGAGACGGTATGCGCAACGCTCGCCGTGGCAGAATTAACGACAGCGAAAAGGAGGCGGCTCGCGAAAGAGCGTATGTGCGTGCCCAAGAAAAAGGTGGTGAAATTGGTTCTGAGTTCTCGCCAGAGAATGTGTCTTGCTGAGATTTCGGGGAGTGGGTTCTCTCGACAGTGGCGGGAACTAGCCAGAGGAAGGAGCAATGGGGCTGCACGGCTTGTTGCTGGTCGCTGCTTCCTCTGTCCAATGGCACCCTGGCAAGCGAATTCAAAAAGATCGCCAGGTACACCGTGCGTATCCGGCAGGGGCGTGAAGAGGAACAGTAAAGTAATACTGAGCAGCAAGACAGAGAAGGAGAGAAACAAGAGGTGAGAGGATACAGCGAGACAGCCTCTTTGGAAGTGAATCGCAGACAAAATACGCTAAAAGAGAAGAACCTGGTCGCTCCTTCTCGTCTCGCTTTCAACATTGGGCGTTGGTAGGGATGCGCGTAGGTGTGGGATCATATGTGCTTCCTTCCCACACTTTACTCGTTGCTCTTTCCCTTTTGTTTTCTTTTGGGTTGGGCGGGCGACCTGAGTGGGCAGGCGCGGGGTGACTGCAGAGCTTTCTTCCCAAGCCAGCAAGTACGCTGCCCGATTAGGCTTGGCTCCAGGGGAGACCAGGCCAAATACGACCTGGGGGAACGAACAACAGCAAAAAAGAGCCTGGCAAAAAGCAGAAAAAAAGGGAAAAGCAAAGGAATGGACTAGGATGCGAGCTGCAGGCGGTCGGTGCGTTTTTATCCCCTTCTGCTTCCTTGCCTTTCAAAGGCTCCTCTTCTGCGGGTCAATGCGGCGATCTCTTAAATCAGCCAACCGGCAGTCGCGTCAAGGTCAAAAGGGAGAAACGGGAAGCCGCGAACGAGGGTCGTCAGGAAGGCGCATTGCGCGAGGCTCTTGCCGTCCGATGACAGAACCGCATCCATATCGCGAGGCTTCATCATGCCTTGGTAAAGAGCAGCAAAGCATCACAAAGCTCCTTTAATGCCAACCAAACAGCACCAACCACTGTCAGATCCACCCACCCCAAGGCTGAACTAGGACAAGCCGTTGAAGCTCCTTGTGACGGGTTGACGCCCGGGATGCTAGCTGCGAACCGGGCCTCGAGAAGATACAACGCGGGCACTGCCACTTGCAGGCAAAAGCTGTGTATCTTTCAGAGTCTTGTACTCGTACTTACATGTATGCTCTGGATGGTCTCAGTGCGCCGCTAGGATGAGGGAAAGCGCCTCTCGGTATCTTACAGAACCGTTCTGTGCGGAGCCTGGGATGTGCCTGCATGGGGTGAAATGAAATTGTGACCCTCTTATTTTCTGCCTGACCAGGATGTTGCTTTCTGTTCTGTGTTGTTATTTCTGCTCTTTTGATCGCGTCCGCATACTCATTTCAACAAGATTTGAGTGTGGCACTGGGAGCGACTCTGGGAGCGACGGCTCTGGGAGTGAGTGGCTGCTCACTACCAAGAGGCCGTCTGTGTGACTTTCGTTTCTTTTTACAAGGGGAGGCACCCATGAGCGCGTTTGTTAGATGCCCGCACTGAGTATAATCACAGATCTAACGCGGTTTCTAACGCGCCTTTTGCGAAGCCTGTGTTTTGGGAACAAGGATACATTACACAAGATATATCAAAGGGTACCCAGTCTGTCTGGCCATTCTTCATGTCGCATTTCGACATGGTAGTGCGATACCATTGTGTTTCAGGACGCAGTGTGAGGCAATAAGCATAAATGAAGAAGAGAATATTTGATTCATGATGGATGCTGAGATATACTCCGTAAAATGCTCTGAAAACCACAAAAAATGAGAATGTATATATGTCAGGGGTATAAATCTAGAAACTACTTCGTAGAATATGAGCAGTGTGTTGTTACATGAATGTACTATCGTATTCTTTATTTGTTAGCCGGTCATGTATCACAAACGACGAGATTTACAATGGGGTGAAAGAAAGCAACCCCCCGCCCAAAAAAACATAAGCTTTGATCAGACATAGCTCAAATTTTCAACAACTTTCTTCCCTGTCACAGGAACATTCAGAAAGCCATGCATGTTTAAAAGCAAATTATCATATCAAGCAAAAGGGGAGAGAGACCAAAAGCAGAGGAAAGGGGCCAAAGCAAACAAACACATGATGGCACGTACCGAAACCTCTCCGCGTAAAAATGCCGCACGCCTTTGAAAAGACGACTTGTGCGTCTGAGCGTGTGTAAATAAAGCCTACGGCTCCTCTGACTTTGCGTTCTGCCGAGCCAGCTTCATGCGAATTTGCCGGCCCCGACTCTGTGTCCGGGCAAGGGGTGGCGATGCCGGTGAGGACGATGTCGGCGAAGACGATTGCGCCCGTGTTGGTAGCATGTGAAGTGATGCCTCCGCCGTTGTCGCCGTTGTCACCATTATCACCATTATCGTCACGGCCACGGGTACCCTCCGCAGACAGCCGGGACTGGAAAGCCTGCCGGGTCTGTCGGGTCTGCTGCTGCTGTTGCTCCATGAGCCGCTTCCGTCCGCCGGGCCACGACATTGGATCGCGCCGGATGCCCTCGGCCTGCCAGCGCTTCGGCGGCTTGCGGCCCAGCTCCGCCCAGCGCGACCAGACCTGCTTGCCGCGGTCGAACCAGCGTGTCTGTCGGTCCTCCTCCTCGTCGGGCGAGGCCTGCCACGAGCTCTTGAGGATGCGGCGGATGGCCTCGGGCGAGACCTGAAAATGGTGCGCGAGGTTGGCTGTCGTATATGTCTCGGGGAACTGGCGGTGCAGCGCGCGGATGCCGTCGAGGGCGTCAGGAGAGAGCTTCTTGCGCGGCTTCCAGCCCTCGGGGAACTTGGCCTGAAGGGCGCGCTTCTGGACCTGCCAGGGCTCGGCAGGCTTGGGTGGGAGGGGGCGGTGAAGGTGACGGGCCAGCGGCCGTCTTTGGCTTCTGCTTCTGCTTCTGCTTCTGCTTCGGCGTCGGCGTCGGCTTCTCTACCGCCTCTGCTCTCGCCGGTTCTTCCGCAGCAGCTTGCGTGCTTCTTTCCGCTGCCTGTGTGCCTCCTGCTGCTCCCCCTCGCCACTTTTCTCCTTTGTCGTCTCCTCGTTTAACTTTCTCGCGGCTTGCACGGCCCCTTTCTTTTTGGGCGGCTTGGCTGCCTCGTTTGCATCCGCTTCCGGGACCTCAGCCTCCACGCCTGTGGCTTTCTCTTCTGGCGCTGCCGGTCCCGCTTTGCGGAGCTCTTCTTCCAGCTTCCGACGTAGCCTTTTCGTGCATTTTTGCCCAAGAACAACATCAACATTGCCGGCGCTACCCTCTCCCGAGGCGTCGTTGGTGTACACCTCTGTCACCTCGGCCGGTGCTGGTGGGCGGTGTGCAGGCGTGGTCACGCGTGCTCGGCGTGGTCACTGTCTCCTCGTCCTCTGTCTGCTGCGTCCGCGAGAGACGATGCTCGCCGGGAGAGTGGCTTAAGCGACTTCGCCGCAGCCGTTCCTGCGCCTTCCACGAGGCTGTGGTGTGTGTCTGCGTCGACAAGGGGGCGGTCGGCTGGAACCGAGACAGACGTTGCGATGTTGCCGCAGTCCATGATGCCGTCCGGTCTGTTCGAGAGGCCTGTGAGACACTTGATCGTGTGGATGCTGCTGGTGGCAGAGGCCCAATGAGGGCCGCGCACAAAGAGGCGCAGTGCTTGCTGTGCGGCAGGCACAGTAGGGAGTCGCGTTCATTATCATAAAGGCATTTGGATGAGGTCGTGTGCCGTGGCTCAATCTCGTTTTTTTGTGCCTGAGAGACTTGACAAGAACAGGTGTGGATGCTGGGCAAAGAAAAAAATTAGTTTGCTTCCAGAAACCGCGTTAGCAGCGTGTCACCCTATCGACTAGCGTAATTGTGGGTACACGGCCCAACTACAGCCTTTGCCCATACAGGCTCAGTACGAGTACTCGTAGTGCTGAAAATGTCCACTAAAAGACCGCCTACAGGCCTGCTTCAACGGGTGACAGATGTGCCAAATACGTGACAGAAAAAAAGCATTTCTCTATTCTAGTAGTACAGTCCGACTCGCGCTCTCCCGTGCTGATTCTCCTCCTCTCGTCCCCCATGCCCTTCCTCCTCTTTTATTAAACTACTCGAGCATCGATGCCTGTTCGTGTACAGCACGTCCACACGTTGCTCAGGCTTGTCGATTGTGGCCAGCGCCGCGTCGTAGCTCTCGTCGCGCTCCGTCTCGTCAAAAGATGATCAGGCAGCCGGCGCCCTGGTCCAGCACGCCGATAATGACCTTGTCCAGGATCATCTGCGACAGCTTGCGCTCGACCTGCTGGTGTCGAGGCCGACCATGGTGGCAATGTGGTCGATCTCGACGCGCGAAAAGGGCTCAATAACCTTGATCAGGTTCTGCTCGAGCATGCGTCGTAGAGGCGGCGCAGGTGGTTGCGCACAAAGGCGTCGCTGCCGAGCTCGTAGCGGTAGGTGGAGAGCGCGCGCTCGTACTCCTCGAGGGAGCGGTTCGCGTGGGCGCGCGCAATGGCCTTCATGGCCTCGAGGCTCTGGTTGGCGTACTTGACGGCCTGCTTTGGAGGCCATGAGCTGGTTGACGTCGTCGGACAGGTTGAGCATGACCTTGCAGAGCAGCATGTAGCTGCAGGCGGCCGTGGCCTTGGCGGCCTCGTCCTGTGTGTGGTAGCCATCGAGGGCCTCGATAAAATAGGAAAAGGCCGTGTTAAAGTCCTTTGTCCTCAGCGTGCAGCATGCCCGACTGCATGTCGAGGTTCGCCTGCAGCAGCGGCGGCGTGTAGACCGACGCTGCGCTCGTGCGGGCGCTGGTCAGCGCCGCGCGCGCCTTGCTGACGTGTGCCCAGGGCGTGGTAGACGCGCGACTCGAGCAGCTGCACCTCGACCAGCACGAGCTTGTCGTCGAGGCGCTTCAGCTCGCGCAGCAGGCCGTTGATAAGCGTCAGCGCGTCATAGTACGCCTGCTTGGCCATGAGCAGTGTCACCAGCCGTGTCTCGAGTTCTGGCGCAGGAAGCCGCGGCGCTCTGACGTGGCCCATTCTATGCACGACTTGGTCACGGCGATCTGGATGTCGGTGGTGTTGGGGATGTCGCGGAAGAGGTCGAGCAGTTGCCGTACTGCGGGTGTCAGCGAGGACGAAAAGAAGGACGAACCTACAAAGAAGAAAGAAGAAGAAAAGAAAAGAAAACATACCCAGCTTCGCTGTCTTGGCCTTTGCAAAGGATGACAGCACCGTCCGGCTCCGTGTCACCAGGTCGACAAGCTCATTCGTGTTCCTAACATACCATGTCAGCACTCCGTATCCTCGCACCAAAAAGAGCATCGCAGCGTACACTCACTTCTGGTCGCGGTACAGCTCTCCCAGTCCAACCAGGGCCACCTCGTACTCCCGCACTGCGGCATCCGACGTGACGATGGCGGCTTCGCAATGATCTCTTTGTACACGGCTCGGCCTTGGCCGGGTTTGCCTTCGCCAGCTTCTTGGCCTCTTGCACCCGCTCCGAGTCGGCTACGGCCATATTCGGTCGTTGATGTGATGTGTGTCGATAGAGGTGGTGGTGATGATGCTCTTGGAGGAGGTTAGGGAGAGGCGGGCGGGCGGAGAGGAGCGACGGCGGTCAAAAGCAATCAAGCCGAAAGAAAACTGTCGCGAGATATATGGAGATACCGAGAGTGTACAGGGCCGTGTGCGCAGGTGGTGATGTCGTCGTGCGGGATGCAGAGAAAGCTGCGGCACCAAACAAGATTTCGAGGCTGGGCTGAGAGAGCTGTTGCTTGCCCGCCACTGCCTTCTCCTCCCTCCGCCAGGTTGCCAATGGACGCGAAGGCTGCGTCGCAAAGCACGCTAAATCACGTGTGGAAATCCACGTGACCATATATCACTCTGTTGTGCTATTTGGCTCAGATCCACAGGCACCGTTTTGCGGGCGCTTCGCCGCGGCAGTCGCCGCTGCTGATTGGCCATCACATGTTGACCCCTGGCCAACATGGGCAACAGCTCCAGGAGCTCCCCACTGACGGGCCCCTCGTCGAAACGCCGCCCAGGGAAAGCACGACTGAGAAACATTTCGAGGTTTCAAGGGCAGGAAGGAAACGAGGCCAGAACGAAGGAAGGAACGTTCGTTATTTTACGCTTTGGGAAGGCGGCAGCTCGAAACTCAAAATCTCCTATCGTCTGTTTCTTTCATCCCGCATCACATTCTTTTCTTTTCTTCCTTGTCCTGTTCTCCCACGCCGGCCGTATTACTTGAACAGCTCTTTCCGTGCGACCTGCCTCGGACCCCTTTTCTCTTTCGTCTGTTGACTCTCGACTGCTTCTCCTCTTTCGTCTGATCTTTCTGCTATTTCGTCACATCTTCAGCTTCATTTACGTCGTCTTCGTCCTTTGCAACCTTTTTGTTTCTCTCTTTTTTCTTTTTTTTGTCTTCCCTCCTCTTTCCTCCTCCCTCCCCCTCACAATGGACGCCTACCAGCGCCCGCCCACGCGCGACTCGTGGTTCGCGCCCTTCTCCATCGACCTCGTCCTCAAGGTCCTCTATGTCACCTTCTTGCATCCCTTTGTCGCCTGGATCGTCGTGCTGTGCTTCCGCGCGAGCACATGGCGTGGGAGGCCATTCCCATCCGCGTGTCCATTGCCTACGCCTGCATTGTGACCGTGGGCTGGACCCTCGCCGCCGTCAACCGGCGCATTGCCTTTGGCCTGCCGCGGGAAGTCGATCTGAGCGACGAGGTCATTGTCATCACGGGCGGTGCCAGCGGCCTGGGCCTGCTGATCGCCGAGGTCTACGGCATGCGCGGCGCCAGCGTGGCCGTGCTCGACGTCAAGGAGATGGAGAATGGCGAGGCCCGCGGCGTGACCTTTTACAAGTGCGACGTCACCGACAAGGCCCAGGTGATCAAGGCAGCTGCCGATATCGAGCGTGATGTGAGTTTCTTTCTTTCTTTTTGCGTGTGGTTTCCGCCTCTAACAGACACAGCTCGGCCCGCCGACGGTGCTCATCAACAACGCGGCCATTGTCAACGGCAAGCGCCTGCTCGACCTCGACTACGACGAGATCGACCGCACCCTGTCCACGAACCTCGCCGCGCACTTTTACACCTCAAGGCGTTCATCCCCGGCATTGCCCGCAGCGAGCTCGGCGGCACAATTGTCACGATTACCAGCGTGCTCGGCGAGCTCGGCGCCGCCCAGCTGAGCGACTACGCCGCGTCCAAGGCCGGCGTCTCGGCGCTGCACCGCTCGCTGACCGCCGAGCTCAAGGCCAGCCACCCGGGCATCCGCACCGTGCTCGTCACGCTGGGCCAGCTGAGCACGCCGCTGTTCTACGGCGTGCAGACGCCCAGCTCCTTCTTCGCGCCCGTCGTCGAGCCCGTCGACGTGGCCAAGGACATTATCAGCGCCATTGACAATGGCCGCGCCGAGAGCATTGGCATGCCGCTGTATGCGCGCTGGGTGGCCTGGTACCACGTGCTGCCGGCGAGCATGCAGAAGCTGGCGCGGTGGGCGTCGGGCGTGGACACGGCCATGGCGACGTTTGTTGGACGCAAGGCGGCAGCGGCGGCAAGCAAGGAGAAGCCGGGTGTCCTGATTGAGACCTCGTAGCTTTAGAGTAGATTTTGGATAAACAGGGCGCCTGTGGGGCGCTCCTTGTTTTCGTTGGCTGCTGCTGGTTCGGTTGTCGACGTGTTCATCAAGGGAGCTCTTCCAAGGCATGTAGAGAAAGGGACTCGGACAAATAAGTCTCGTGCACGAGTAAAAAGTGCAGGCAGAAGCATGGTGTGGTGTGATTGAATTTGTCTTCATTTATATTACAGCCTCATAGTTTTGCAGCGGAGCCATCCTGGGCCAGATCATTGTCCTAATACAACAATATACCTCGTACACATGAGAAAGATAAAGATGCAATAAAAGAAATGTCAAAAAGAAAATGCTAAAGTATAAAAAACGGTTTTTTGCCTTGAGATATAGTCGCCGTGTAAATAAAGAAACTCTTACAACATAAGAAGATGAGGTCCAAAACAAAACGCAAAGAGATGAATAAATAAATAAAAAGGAACAGAGAGCGTAGCCACACCACACAACCCCGTTATTTACTTTTTGCCACGGCCTGCTACCTTCTTAGGTGCTGCCTTGGCCTTGCCTCGCGCCTTGGGAGCGTCGTCGTCGTCATCGTCGTCGTCCAGGTCGTCGGCGGCTGCCGCCTTGGCCTTGGCCGTCTTCTTGGGCGCAGCGCGCTTGGCCTTGGCCTTGGCTGCTTGATGTACTTGTCCTTCTTGAGGTCAAGCTCCTCGTCGTCGTCATCGACTGGCTCGGCCACCACATCGGCATCATCCTCTTCCTCAATGGCCTCCTCGAGGTCAGGAGCGTCGCGTGCCGACTTGCGCGCCACCGTCACGTTGTTGGTGGCCTTCATAAACGGCACCGGATGCGCCATGCCGTTGTATCTATAGAAAAAAGAGGGAGAAGAAGAAAAGAAGATAACGTTAGCTGTGAGCGGCATAAAAGTCATGGTAGAAGAGGACAACGTACATCCTGGTAAAGGCCGACTTGGTTTGGGAGTCAATGTGCAGCGTGTCCTCCGACATGGGGCCCAGGCCCAGCTCGCGGATCGCGTCGATATCCTCCCGCGTCAGGTAGTAGTTGTCCATCAGCTCAATCACGCCGTCAATGGCCTCCTTGCCTTCGTTCTCCAGCTGCTTGATCAGCCGGTACCAGAGCACAGGCAAGTACTGCTGCCGCACCTCGTTGTGGTCGCCCGACGCCTTAAGACGCATGTGCGAGTGGATCTCGCGCAGTAGGCGGCCAAACTTGCCCGTCTTGCTGTTGTTGCCCAGCCACGACGTGAAGCCCGAGTGTGTCAGCTGGCCCGCGATGAAGCTCGCCGGCCGCACCGAGCTGAACACGGCGTGCGTCGGCATCAGACTCCACTGCTGCTGCGGGCCGTGAATCATGCGGTCGACGAGATCGCCGTCGCTGATGCTCTCGGCCGCGCTGTCGACGAGCTCCAGGTACTTGAGGTTCGCCTCGCGCTTGCTCCGCGTCGACTGGTTGCTCAGCGCCTGCGGCCGCGTGTTGAGGTAGTTCTCCTGGATCATCAGGTAGCTGAACTCGTGGTCGTTAAAGTACAGCTCGATCTTGTCGTTGAGCGTGGCCTTGCTCGCCGGCGCAAACAGCCCGCCGCCCAGCATCTTTTGGCAAATGTCCCACGGCTTGAGTACAACGTGCTTCTCCCATGCCTTGGTCATGGCCTTGCCCTCGTCGTACGTCATTGTGGACTGGTCCAGCTTGGCCGTGGAGAGCATGTTGATGATCTGTCGAATGTCCTTGCCCGTGCCCTCAATCAGTGCATCCACAACCTGCGTCGGCATCTTGAGCCCCTCGCGCAGACAGATGGTCATGATGCGCGAGCGGATCTGGTCCACCGTCGGCCGATTGAAGCGGATGTCGAACGCGACATGGTCAAACGGCCGCATCTTGGGCAGGCGCCGCTCGTTGCAGATGAGGATGAGCGGCACTTCGGTCTTCCGGCAGAACTTGGCGAGGGCAGCGATACCGCCGCGGTCACCGGCCGACATACCGTCCACCTCGTCCATGATCAGCACCATGTTCTTCTTCTCGGTAGACACCTTCTTGCCGTCAGCGGCAAAGAAGCCCATCAGCGACGTGTTGTCCATGGCCTCGCCGATGCCGCTCTCGACCATCTTCTTGCTGCGCGTGTCACTGGCGTTGTTCTCAATGACATCGTGGTCTGCCATCGTGGCCGCTAGGTGCGCTGCTGTCGTCTTGCCGATACCGGGCGGGCCAGAGATAATGATGGCTCGAGAGTTGCCGAGGCCATCCGCACCCTTAACCTTGAAATCGTACTTTTTGGCCTTGGGCCAGTTCTTCAGCCACGAGGCAATGCGCTCGACCTGGGCCTTGTTGCCGCAGATGTGGTTGAGTTGCGTGGGTGCGTACTTTGTTGTCCAAAGCTGCTGCGAGCTGGCCGGGGGTGTAGGGCGCGTCACTGGTGGCAGGCGTGCCGCATCCTTGGCGGAACTGGAGCTGCCTCCTTTGCCGTTCGTGGTTGCGGCCTTGGCAGCAGCAGCAGCAGCAGCCTTGGCCGCAGCCTTTTCTGCCCGCTCGGCTGCCAGACGCTTGGACTCCTCCTCCCGGTTCATGTCCTCAGCCGCCTGGCGGATCTTGTCGAGCTCCTTCTCCTGCTTCTCGCGGGCCTTTTCGGCCTCCTTGCTGTCGCCACCGCCCGCGGGGAGGCGCTTGACCATCTCGAACAGGCCATTCTCGTCGATGGTACGAATGCCAAACTGCTGGATTTTGGCGAGTTTGCTGGGCCCAGCATCGTCACCCAGCACAATCCACCCCGTGTTCTTGCTCGGCGCACCCATCACCTTGCCGCCGTACCGCTTGACCAGAGCCTGGCCCTCTTCTCTGCTGATGGTCTTGAGAAGACCCGTAAAGACAAACGTCTGGCCAGCCAGGCAGTTGGGCTCACCTTCCGGCATCTCCACAGCACCTGCCATGGGCGGCGCGGCACCGGCATTGCCGCCGCCGGCAGCCGCCTTTCTCCAGTTAAACTTGGGGCATTGGGATCTTTGGCCGGTGGTGATGGGGGTGTGATAAGCGGGATGGAGTCCAGGATAGCCTGGACAGAGGAGTTGTTGCTGTTATTATTGGAGGCACTGCTGGCCGCGGACGCCTTGGCGGCAGGGGCCTTCTTGGAGTAGAAGAAGCCGCTTTTGGTTTGGAGGCAGCGGTAGCCGTAGCTGTCGTTGCCGGCTTTTTACGTGGCTTCGAGACAGGCGAGAGGTCAAACTCTTCCGACTCCGAGTCGGGCGTCTTACGCTTCCGGCCCGTCGCAGCTGCAGTCTTACGGCTGGCGCCGTTGCTGGTCTTTGCGGGTGCGATACTGCCCGTCACAGCCTTACCGCCCTTCTTTGGCACCGGCTTTGCGAAATCGTCGTCGTCGGATGATTCCACGGTAATGGCAGCTTTGGCGCGCGCGAGGCTACTCTTTTGGGCTTGGGCTCAAAGTCGTCTTCGTCGTCCTCGTCCTCATCAATATAGTCGTCATTCTTCCGCTTGCCCCGTTTTGCGTCAGCGGCAAAGATGTCGTCGCCGCCGTCCTCGTCCTCGTCTTTGTACGCGTCCTCATCGCCGTCGAGGTCGTACGACTTGTACGCCCCCGTGGACCGCTTTTTCTTCGCTGGCGGCGGCCGGTGCTGCTGCCACGGGCTCCTTCTTTCTCGGGCTCACGCGGATCTCGATCTCGGTCTTCGGGCAAGCTCTTTGGCGCGGCTTTGGCGGGCGTTGTTTGTGTCCTGGTCTTCGGGGCAGTCTTGGACGAGGCAAAGTAGTCGCTGGCAGAGACCTCGACCGCCTTCCACGGCCGCCGGATCACTGTGGTGCCTTGTCAGTATTGTCTCCGTCGCGGTGCACCGCCTGGGGCCAGGAAATAACCTACACCTTCTTCTTCTTTGGTGTGGCTTTGGCCAGCTTCTTTACTCTATTGCTGCTGTCAGTCGAGATTTGTCGTTGTGTCATCCGTTGATTTTTTTCGTGTTCGTCCAGACTCACTCGACAATGTCGTCATCTTTCGCTCTCGTCCACGACCTTGCGGCCTCCTGTTCAGCTGTTAGCACAGACGCCTTCCAGAACCGCTTTGCTGCCTGCAATTGGGATACTCACGGCCGCGGCCTTTCTTTGCAGCATCGTCCTCCTTCTTTGCCGCCGCTGCTGGTTTTGGTGCAGCACCGCCTTTCGGCCCAAAGAATGACCGGATTGTCGGGCGGCATCGTGGCAGGGAGAGGGAGTGCACGTCGCTCTACCGCTCCTGGGGGAACGATACGGTAGCACTGCGAGAAGCAGTCAATGGCGTCTAGGCTGGTGATGTTTTTGTGGCGAGAGCGTCGAGAAACTGGAAAAGAAAAGGAAAATGGCAGAAATGGGACGAATCTGGCAGGCAGCAATTCGAAAGCAACAAAAGGACGAGGAGTGCTCCTTCCTTCTCCAACCCGCTGGCAAATTATTATGGTGGGGAGACCAGAGGCGCCGCCTGCTGCCAAATACGTGAGCTCCTTCCTCTCTTCTGCCTGCCGTTTCGCCCTTGCCGTTTTCGCCTGCCACACCACGCACCTTGGGAAGGTACGCGAAGTTGACGCGAAAAACGTGACCTGGGGCGTGTACTAAATTGGAGCGCGGCCCATCCTCACTTTACGGCCAGTGGGGCAAGCCGTGCCCAGCAACTGCCTCTCTGTGCCTGAAAATACAGGCACCCACTGCTGAAGCTGCCAGTTCAGTACTAGCGTGGTCTGAGCTTTTGCAGCCAACCAGCATCGCCATAGATTTTTTCTGCCGAGAGAGAGAGAAAGGGCATCGATCGTACCGCAGGCCGCGATACTTTCCCTCTTTGCGCCCCCCCACCAATTGGTTACGCAACCCACCAACAACAGTCTTGCTTTGCGGCTCGACAAGCGACTCTGCGCAAAAAAAGAAAAAAATGCAGCCCAGCATGCCGGAGCAGCCCTGCTGCGCCAGGCCTTTCAACGGCTGAGCATCACCACTTCGTCCTCCATCGCCTCCGTCGCCTCTGTCTCCTCCGTCTCCGCCTCCTCTTCTTCTTCCTCCTCTGCCGTTGCCTCGGCCCGCACATTCTCGACCAGACCGGCAATGGCCTCCGCATTAATACGGCCGGCCGCCCTGGCCCATACGCCCTCCACCATCACCTCCTCATCCTCCTCCTTCTCTCCCCTCTTCCTGCCCCGGGCTTTCTCGGCCACGGCTGCTGCCCAGGGCACATGGCTCGAGCCCAGCCTCAACCGCCGGAAACGCATGATGAAGGGCCGTCCCCGTGTGGCCACGGGCGGCTCCGTCAAGGGCACGACTGTCGTCTGGGGCGACTACGGCCTGCGCATGCACGACCACCACCGGCGCATCACCGCCAAGCAGCTCAAGGTGGCCGAGGACACTATCAAGCAACGTCTGCGTGGCCAAAAGTACCGCCTGTACAAGCGTGTGAACTGCAACATTGGTGTATTTTTACAGCGGCAACGAGGTGCGTCCTGCTGAAGTGGCTCCGTTCCGTTTGTCGGTTTGTCGGTTTGTCGTTTTCTACGTGCACATGGCTAACAGAACAGATGAGAATGGGCAAGGGCAAGGGCTCGTTTGACCACTGGGCGGCGCGCGTGGCCGTCAACCGCATCATCTTTGAGCTGCGCGGCGCCATCCACGAGCAGGTGGTGCGCGATGCATTCCGTCTGGCCGGCAACAAGCTGCCGGGCCAGTACGAGTTTGTCAAGAAGGGCGATGCGCCAGTGGTGGGCATCACGAAGCTGGAGGATGGCATCACGCTAGACGATCTAAAGCGCGCGCGGAAGCCCGTGGCAGAGGTGGCCGCTGCGGCCGCCGTGGAGCAGCAGGTCAGCAACAATGCGTCCACGAGTGCGCCGCCGTCATAGAGAAAACGGCATGGTGGCGAAAGAAAACAAAAAAAAATCACAGGGTAGATCACCTATAAAGCACATAGGATAGATGACCGCAATTGTATTATTATCATCACAGATGCCGTCACGGGCTGGTGCTAAGGGAAAGTACCGCCAAGTTAGGGTAAAAAAACGCGACAATAAAGTGTGTCATATTACAAAAATTGAATATCAAGCCGAAATACAGGATGAAGATAGAAGACGGGATTCATGTTGGAGAGGACCTCAATGGTACAAAGTCTTGGAGGCGGTTGCTCACACGGCCGTCACTGAACATGACAGTCGCTTCACTGGGTAGAAAGATAAGATATGTCGTGAAAGATTAATTCAAAGTACGAGGCATCGAATAAGAGAGAGAGAGAGAGAGAGAGAGAAGAAAAAAATCTTGTCATAAAGTACGTGGCACGAAAGAAGAGGGCAGGGGCTGGTGTTGACGCACAAAATATAATAGTAGAACGGGCCAAAAGGACAAAATCAATAAACAGCCGCGTGAGCAGTTAAGAACAACAATTCAACTCTGTAAAGAGAGCCTCCTTTCCCCGCCAAGATAAGTCCAAACAATACATGACTAGAAAATCTGAAAATCTGAAGATTTGATAACTGAAAACTGAAAACTGAAAACATCTGGGCGTTTTGGGCACAATATAAAAAAAAGGGAGGTTGTGTTGGTTGGTAGTGATGAAAAGAAAAGAAACTGATAGACTCTTGACTTGGGGTAAAATATCCGGATAGAAAAGAATAGAAGAAGGGGGTGTAGGAAACATAGCAAAACATAGCAAAGGTAAAATTGAGACAACAAAAAGAACCGCCCCTTCCCTTTTACCACTGTCAGTCACGAAAGAACAAAAGAACAAAAGAAAACGAGTAAAAGAGAAGAGGAGAAGAAAGGGGAAAAGACAAGAGAAAAATAACAAGAGAAAGCCCAGCCAACCCAAAAAAACCAAAGCCTCCCATATAATCTCAAAACTATCAGAGCCATGTCTCCTCCATGGTATACCGTCCTTCCCCGCCTACGAAGACTCCGTCTTGGTGATCATGCCGTTGAGACTAGCACCGGTGGGCGTGCTCGTCTTCAGGTCACCAGCTGCTGAGCCAGGGCCAGCAGAGCCATTCGAGGCACCGGCCGGCGCGGGAGCGCCGCTCTTCTTGTCGTCCTCACCACTGTCGTCGTAGTCCTCGTCCACGTCGACCTTGCGAGCAGCCCGCTCGGGTTCGTTAACAGGAACGGGAGCAGGCGGTGGGGGCGGCGGGTGGTCGAGCCGCTTGCGGTCTTCCTGGGATAGTCCTTGGGGTCAGGGCCCGACAGGGACCGTCGTGCTGCATGTGGCCAGTAGGGCCGCCAGTCTGCATCGGTGGAAGGTGGCTCGACATGTTGTGCGTTGGCGGGTGGTGGGCAGCCTCAGAGGGGTGGTAGCTGTCGTTGCCGTTGCTGTGACGCTGCTGCTGCTGCTCCTCCGAGCGCCGAATATCCTCCATGCGGCGTTGGTCATCGGCGCGCCGCTGGTCGTCAATGCGACGGGCCTCCGACGAGTTACGCCGGAACGGCTCGTGTGGCGGGGTCGACGCCCGGCGGTGGCGGATGTCGTCCATGCGTGCACGCGCCTCCTCCGAAGCAGGCTTCTTAGCGGACGACTCTGGGTCGTCCCACTCGCGCATGCGCTTGGGGCCAACCGATGGCGGCCGGTCATCGTGCGTGTTGTTGGACTGAGGCGGGGGTGGCGGGGGCGGACCGGACTCAATGGGGCCGCCCGGGTTCGAGTCGGGGTGTGGCGGGTATGGTGACGGATGCTGGGGGTATGCAGACTTGGGAGACGGCATACGGTTGTCATGCACTGGCCGGGGTTCGTTCCGGGAGGGCTCGTTGCGCGATACATCAACGGGCTGGGGCCAGCAGAGCCATGCGGCGGCGGGCCGTTAATGCCGTTGCTCGTAGACATGGGTGCAGGGCCAATGTAGTTTGGGTTCTGAACCCGCGTCTGCGGCTGCTGCTGCTGCTGCTGCTGCGGCGGCTGCTGCTGCTGCTGAGGAGGCGGCGGCGGCGGACCGTAGTGAGATGAGGGAGGAGGAGGAGGGGGAGGGGGAGGCGAGCGTCTCAGAGGACCGCCAGGCGGCAGCGAATTGGGGCCACCAATGGGGCTGGGGCCACCAGGTCCGCTAAGGGCAGGACGGCCCTGCTCAGGGTACGGGCGCAGCTGTTGCTGCTCTTGGCGAGGGCTGGCCGGGCGGCCGGAAGGTGGCGGAGGAGCCGGGCCGCGATACGGTTCCCGCTGGTCAAAGGGGTTGGGAGGCTGAGGAGGGGGGTTCATCTCCGACAGACGACCCAGCCGTTCGACCCAGGGCCTGGCGGCGGAGGCGGGCCGTTGCTCATGGGCGCAGGCTGCTGGGGAGCCGAGCCCGTCCACTGGGGAGCCGGGGGGCCAACAGGCGTGCTCTGGTACGCGTGCGGATGCACGTCCGTAGGCATCGGTGCGCTGCCGACACCATTAGTCGATCCGCTGCGTAGCAGCTGCAGGCGGGCCTTGATGTGGGGGTTGTTAGGGTCAAGCTCGGCAGCGCGCTGGTACGCATCGAGCGCGTCGCTAATCTGGTTGTTGCACGACTCGTATAGCGTGCCAAGATCGTACCAAACCTCCGATATGAAGGGGTTAAGACGAATGGCGCGCGAGTAGGCATCGAGGGCATCCCGGTACTGGTTGATCTGGTAGTAGAGCACACCAATCGAGCACCAGAAGGTGGGGTTACGACCTTCGCGGTAAACGGCCTGCTGGTAAGCTTCGTATGCCTTGGGGTACTTCTGCTGGGACATGTAGCAGCGACCGAGCAGGTACCAGCTCTGGGCATCGTTGTTGTCGGCGGCGACGGACTTCTCGAGGTACTCAATGGCGCGGTCCTGGCTAGCAAAGCTGCTGCTCTGGTTATGATACAGCCAGCCGAGCTGTTGGAGGACCTTGGCGTGGTTGGGGTCGCGCTCGAGAACACGCTGGTAGGCGCCCTTTGCGTTGTCGAACTAAAAGGTAAGATGCGCGTTAGCCGATGCTTCTACAAAGCCTCATTGGCAGTGGTGGCTAAGCCGCGTAGTGTAGTAGGTTACTTGCGTCCTTCTGTTGCTCGTAAACATGGCCGATTTGGAACCATATGTCCTCCTCGGTCAGTGGCGGCGGCGGCGAGGTGACAATATACTTGAAGCACTGTTGTAGAAAGAAAGAAAGAAATGGTTAGCTGTGTGTTCAAGGGATGGTGTGTGTGTGTGGCTTTGCAGCAGTCATAAATCAAGCAGCAGGCCAATTTGGCTACGGAGAAAGAACTTACGTCAAGACTTTGGTTGTACTTCTGCTGCTGCTTGTATATGATGCGAGGCGGAAGTAGATCTCGTTTGCCTTTTCAAAGTCGGGCTGCATGGACATGACCTGCGAGAACGCCTCCTCGGCATGGTCGAGAGAGCCATAGCGATCGTACAGGATACCAATACCGTACCACAGCTTGGGCTCCTTGGGGTTACGAAGGTTCACGAGCGCAGACTGGTATGCGGCATACGCCTGCTGGAGATCGTCCATCATCAGGTAGCAGTGGCCGAGGCTACCCCAGACCTCGCCGTTGTTCTGGTCGAGCTTGAGAATGGTCTGCAGATACTCAATGGCCTTGGGGAAGTCCTCACGCGAGCGCAGGATCAGGCTGATGGCGTTCATCGCAGGGATGGACTGGCTGTTGGCGTGCAGGGCGTGCTCGTAAGCGAACATGGCCTCTTCGACATTGCCCATAACCTCCGAGAAGGAGCCTGGGGAGAGAGGGCGCACAGGTTAGTCTTTGTTGATATGGGGACGACAGTGAATAAGCCCCATGATGAGAGGGGGGAGGGAGACAGTAATGCATACCAATCTGCATCCAGACGGATTCGTTCATGGCCGAGATCTGGCGCGACGGCGCATGGCTCGGCGGAGGAGGCGCCGAGGGCGGCGCCGGGCCCAGGGGGCCGCCGTAATGCATCTGCATCTGCATTGGCGGGGAAGGGTGGTGTTGAGCCATTGATGGTCCTTTTTGCTGTATCGTCTGACAGCTGGCAGTGCGAGGGACAGTTCGAAGATACGCGCGGCGACGCGACGCAAAAGCAGATGCGATGACGGGAAGAGGGGACAAGCCGCGGCCGACGGTGATAAAAATAGTAGCAAAAATGAAGAAATAAAACAGCTCAAAGACGAAAAGAAAAGAAGAAAAGAAGAAGACAAGAGAAGAAAAGACAAAGGCCGAAGAAAAGCTCTCGTATCGTCGACAGAACGCGCTGCGACCGTGACAAATCGTAAGACTTGGGATTGTTGCAACGATGACGACGGCTGGATCGCGGTGGCGAACGGAGCTGTGGTTGCGCGGTGGACTCGGTTGATGCCCAGTGCCGATAGGCGGCGATGCGATAAAAAGAGGGGGGAGGAGGAGCGTGCCGGGCAAAGGCCGATGGCGATGGGATGCGAGATGGAAAGGCCGGGCGCGCAAAAGACGATGCGAGGAAGGAGGGCAGGGGGGAGGACAGGAAAGGGCGAAGGAGAGGAAGGAGAAAAAGAGAGGCAAAAGAGGCAGGAAGGGGATGGAGGGAAAAAGAGGGAAGGAGAAAGGGGAAAAAGGAAGGCTCGCACGCTGTCTGGGCTTGGGTTGCTTTGGCTGCTGCACGTAACTTACCTTACCCACGAGCTCGTTTTTTCTCCTCTCCGTTGTTCCCTCGTTTTAATGTCGAATTTATCGAATTTATCGAATTTATCGAATTTATCGAATTTATCGAATTTATCGAATTTATCGAATTTATCGATTGCAGACCCGCTTCGCCTTCAGATTTAGCTTAGCGCAGTGATTTATTTTAATGGCCCTTGTTGGTCGGTTGACGGTTGTTGCAGAGGGGTGTCCCGCTTTTCGGCTTTATTTTACGATTTTATTTATTTATTTCTGTTCTGCGCCTCCTTGTTCTGCGCTTTCCTCTTTCTTTCGTCGGGTGGGCAGTTGGGTGAGTGGAGTGGCTCAGTGAAGCTTGTGGATCGAACCTTGGGTCCCAAAACAGGTACTCCCCGCCCGGTTGCTCCAGGGTTGCAGGGTTGCGGGAACCACAGAAGGCTGCTGAGTGTGTGAGGGTTGCGTGCACGCGTGATGTATCTTGTACTTTTACAGTGGGTCCCGAGTAGCGGCGTGGGTGGGCAAAACCTTCTTGTGGCTATTGTGTGGGTGTCTTGGCACTTTCCCTTCTTATTGCGGCGCGCGCTGTTTCCTTCAGAAAGTTTAGGTCTTGCTGTGGAGGGCTAAGGGGGGTGTGGCTGATATGGTGGGGTGTGGGTGGATGGGTTTTGGGCGCCCAAACGCTCTGTGCGCTGTTGCTGCGTGTGCTTGCCGGCCGAGCGCCTTTTCTGGCGTATTACGGGGGTTAACGAGCGACGGTAGACGGTTTCCTTGGCACCCTTCCCTCCTCCTGTTTCTGTCCCGCCCCCCCTGTCCCCCCTTCCCTCACGAGCCTGCAAATCCACTGCAAATCCACGCTAGGCGAAATCCACTGGCCCATAATCCGCTGGCGGCTGGACATGGCCCGTGCTTGGGGAAGGAAGGAGCTTGCCAGCAGAAAAGACGACGCCAAAGGCAGGTCTGACTGGGGCCATTGTGATTGGCGCGACGTTCTGTTTCGTTTGTGGCGTCCGGCTAGACAAATGCAGCCCGATACAAGGGGACAGAAAGCGCAGCCTGGGCCAGGCTTTGTTCCTTTTTGTTCCATTTTTTTTTTTCGTATTATTCTCGCTCCTCCTTTATTTCTAGATCATTCACCCAGCACGTCGTAATAGTGCGTCTTACCATTCCCGCCACTGGTCGCTCCTGCCACCCTCCTGGCTGCGCGCCTGCCTGTTTTGCCGCCTATTGGCAGGAGCTAGGCCTTGGCGTGACGCCAGGCGAACCGTCGAAAATGCACGGGAGCACGACGATGCAGCACAAACTCAGATGCAATACCACCACACAGTAACGGACCACGCCCAGCGCGCGGAGTCATCAACACCTTCTCTTCTGGTGACCCATGCCAAAAAGAGAAAGCCGAAGGCCGCGTGTGTCGATTGTGCAGTGTTGCGCATTTCTGATATTTCTTTGCCATTTCTGCCATTTCTGCCATGTCTGCCATTTCTTGCGTTTCTTTGCCGTTTCTTGCCATTCTTGATCTCGCACTGTTCTTCGTGATCATCTTTTCTTGCAAGAAGAACAAAAGCTCGCATCTGCTACCACTCAGTAGCAGTATGGGCATTTGCCTGGTTCGTTTCATCTCATGTTGATTTACCGCGGATCGTCAGTATCTCGCCATGGCGCTGTCTCTGTCTCTGCTATTCTCGGACGGCAGTCGAAAATTCACCCTTGTTTCCATTTGCACAAGCTCCATTTACCTACGAATAACCTGTGTCTCTTTCTGGTTTTGGCTGACATGCGTTCGAGGATGGGGATGCGATCGGGAGAAAAACAGGTTTGCATCAGGGGTACATTTCCGTGCCACCAGTAACCTTCCCCTCACAATAACTTACGGTGCTCCAAAGTACCCCATGTCCATCCATGTACACGTACCTGGCAGGGGCTAGGTGGCTGCTGAAACTTGGCTCGACCTTCTCAGTAATTTGGGGAGTTTAGGTCATTGTCGTATCCGAGACAGTCCCCTCCCTCCGCCCTTTTTAGGTTTTTTTCCTCCGGCTGCCAACAGGACTTGCCCTCGCTAGCGAATACCTGGAGCCTTGAAAGCCTGGGCCCGGTCCAGCACCCACTTCTGCGTCGACTGCACAGCACACCTGAGCACAGGCTGCACAGCACATCACGGCAGTAGACACCCCCCTAAGCCTCGCCCATTCTGCCCGTTTCTTCTCACCCCCCTCCCTTTCTGATCTTTCTGATGACCTCTTCCAGCGCCTGCGTCGCTCCACTCACGCCCCCTATTTCCCCCCTCACTCCTCAGAAGAATGTTGGTTTCTCCTCGCCGCATGGGACGAGGTGCATATCATCGTCGGTGTGGTTGTCGTTCTGCACCATTCGCTTGTGGCATCCCTTTTTGTCTTTTGAGGAAATACGTCATCCATGAAGACCCCCTCGCCCTCCGTCGCTCTTTGGCTGAACACACGGCATCATCGGGCGCCACTTGCTTCATATCGAGCATGGGGCAAGTGAGGCGCTGTCGTACCCTGCCAGAAACAAAACAAGACAAAAACAATGCACCAGAAAGAAACATTGTGCAACCGCAGCGTGCCCTTTATGCATCCTTGCATTTCCGTCGCACTTCCGTTGCATTTCCGTTGCCCCTTCGAGCACTGCATGATGGAATCGAGGATAGAATGATAAGAGAAATAAACATCGTCTGCTGCGTACATGTATTTCTGATCTCATGAAGGAAACACACACAGGGAGAACTAACCCGGACAGGGCCGCACACGCATGAGACAGGACCATCATGATTTGGTGGGTGTTCCATGTGTTCGATGCTCTACTCCCTTTTTTTCAGTGTAGTGTACTCCATACATATGCAAGTGTCCTGGATATATCAAGAGCCGCTCTATCTCGCGGAAAACAGCACGTATTAAGGAGCACTCGTCATCCCGCTGCTGGTTGTTGTGTGTTGGTTTCTGGGCTGGCAACCCACGTGAGAACAAACAGCAGACGAGCATGCCTTTCTCACGGAGGCCCCTTGCTGAGGGCCCCTTAACCTTTCTTACCCAAACGAAGACAGGGCTTAGGCACAGCTTAGTAAGAATCATGGCCTCGCCTCACAAACACATTTTCCAGCAAAAAGTACAACTGGCAACCAACAGCCTAGAATGACATATTATGTCGAGAGCGAAAAGGGACAAAGACCGCAACTGGGTGAGAGTACATGTAGATTCTAGAGAAGGGCTGATAGCGGAAGAAACAAGAGACAAGTCACTCGAACACAGGCCGCGCAGCTATGGCGGAACGGCCCAAACAACAACGGCGAACAAGGGTGAAACAATCATTGAGCAATCTTCGATAATGAACGGACAATCTATTTGGCATGCAAGGCAAAGTTCCCTGTTTGTTGTGCCGGTAGAGTGCACGCACCATACTCGTACTTGTTTGTAATGGCTACCCAACATGGCTAACGTGGAAGGTGGTGAGGGAAATCAGTATTTATTTAATTTGTTCCTCCATCGACCATATACTGAGGTGTCAAGGGTAAGTTACCGCGCCCTCAACGAGTAACCAGTCTAAGCACAATTAGGCCTATCCAATATTATTTGGCCTTAGGCATCAGCTTTTTCTAAAACAAATAGTTTTGGCTTCAACAACCGAAATCTACAAAACACTCTCTTTTCTACCTCTTTTCTACATAATGCGAAAGTCTTTTATCACTTATAATTTTACATTAATCGAAAGAGCTTTTCTGCTTTTATCTTTAAACTAGATTTTTTCTCCCGCGCACGACGCAATACAAACGCGCACTCAGCTTTTATTCATATCCCCTTTACTCGTCGCGTTCGTTACTCGATTCTCAAGAGGAAAACAAAGCCCGAAGCATCTTTTTACAAGGGTGTTCACACTACACCTATTTTAGTGTGGCTGGTGAACGATTCGTATGTATGTATATTTCTGCATGCACTGTAGTCCGCGCCGTAGTTCGTACAGTATCAGCATGAGGGAGTCAGTGCTGTTGTCTGTGAATTCCACGGAAATGCGTCCATAGATACCCCCGACCATAAGCCGGCCGGGTGCATGCAACCCAATATTGGTTTGGGTATGTAGGTTGCTTGAATCAATTAAAGTCACGGCCTGGCCAGGCCCTTTTTCTTGTATTTCTTTGGTATTTTTTCTTGTATTTTCCCCTTCTCTCCCCTCACATGCTTTTACAGATTACGCATCGAGACCAGCGAATGCTGCATACTCAGTACATGCATCTCGCATTGTTGCATGTTTCGTGCTCCTTACAGCTGTGCTGCCCCAAAGTGTCTTATATCTCGGCTGGGAGAGCCAGAGGAGGACGGGGAAAAGCAACTGCAACCGTCAGTCACTGAAGTAAATAGGGGCCTGTGGCACATGGTATCGGCTGGAGATGGTATCTTGAGTGCGTCAGGAGGGACCACAGACCACAACACCTTGCTACGCTGTGCCCTGTCGTCTGTCGCCGGCACCACTTGCCTTGCTCCTGAACACGACAGCTTTCCAGCACGACACACGAATATGCACCCACACGCGTGTGTCCCCAAAAGACCAAGCACAGCGTACAGTGTTTGCCCGTATATACAGGACGCCGGTGTACGGCAGGACGGGCACAGCAGACGAGCACGACAGGAGAGAGCACAACACATCCGTCCACTGATATACGTTTCCTGTGCGATGTTGGGAAGGGAAGATAGCGCTTCTAAGAATGCCAGTGGCTATGGCCTGTCTTTGTAGGCGGCATCTATGGTCGCCTCTTGCAGCAGGGCTTGCGCCCAGCCAGCTCGTATAGGTCAGCCGCACGCAGCATATGAGTATTTGACCAGCATTACGACGAGTCTTGCCTCCGATGATGCCTTCCCTGGTTGTTTTGGTTGGATACAGCGTCATAGGCCAAATGGGCGGAATCCTCTCCAGTTTTAGTGACATGGGCCCCTGTAATCTGGCCGGCACGTCTGGTTCAGGCAGGCGGGCGTTTTCCTTGGCGGTATTCAACAGGGCCAGCCAACGGAGACGGCTTCCAAGCCTAGCAGGTCTGTTGCAGGTGGCCTGGCCACGTGCCGGTTCTTCTGTGCGGGCAGGGAAATAAACCTCAATAAAAGACGTTTCCCTCTCCGAGATAAAAGGGGGGCGGAACAGAGGTAAAAAGACCCGGACGCGCTGCAAAATACGCAATCCTATGAGATCTGTCAAAACAAGCGCGCTAGCCCGATCGGGACGCATTGCCCTTTAATTTAGGTATTTATCTTCACCTTGCGTCAACAGTACTTGTAACCTCTCGCATTCAGCTCCTGACACGGGACAAAGATAAATCTACTTTGGCTCTTTTGGCTTTTTGGATTGTGGCTGTTTATTACTTTTTTTCTCATGCGTCGGCTCTCTGGTTTATTTGTTTTTGTACTTGGGAATATTATTTAATCCAAATAAAAATAAAAATAAAAATAAAGTAAGGTGCACACAATACTGGTAGAGAGAGCATGGCCAGGAGAACCAGAGGACAGCAGGATAGATGAGATCACTGTGCCAGAGCAGGCTGATACGAGTGATCTATCACGGCCCGATGGGTAGGGTAATAAGGCCCACGCACATAGATCAAATATAACATGCACTCACCATACAAAACAGACCGGCCACGTACTTTGTGCGCCGTGTCCCGTATCCACTCGATAACGTGTATGCAGCAACGGACAGGAGAAGCCTATTTACATCACCGATCAGATACTCCATAAATGCACACATATTCCGCACATGGATTGATTGCCTGCAGAAGACACGAGCAATATACCCACGACGCTGGCATACCACAGCACCGCAGTATGCACCCGTTTCATCTTTTCCCCCAGTCCGGACCTTCCTTTTCTTCCACCAGACTTCCACGCACGCCCCCGTAATCTATTCACTTCACGGTTTGTTCTGGCAGGAGTAGATGGCTGGCGTAGCAAGAAGGCACAATGACTCAACTAGAGAAGATCCGGGACGGCATGTAAGGAAGGGTATCTTGTGATTCGCCCTTGGCAGAGAGCTTGATCGGACGGGACAGGGCTCACAGGAATGATTGATACTGGGGTGTACTTTCCTGGATCCGTGCCTTTGTATGTTGTTGACGTATCTTACATTACCTGCCACGCCAGAGAGCATCCACATACCTCTACCTCCCCCCCTGCCACCCCATCCCCTTTATATTGTCCGCCAGCCGATACTGCACCGCACCCTCTATATTGTTGCTGCAAAGGACAATGTTCACGGCCCCGAGATTGAGGGCGCTGGACGGTGACAACCAGCAAGGGCCTTGTATATATATCAAGGTATGCAGCTACCGATAAAGGCGAGCACGCGCAGACATCTTGTAAATGTTGAGGTGTCCGTGTTACTCATGGTACACAACAGGGGCAGCGAAAGAAGGGAGGGAGGAGATGGAGCAGGCAAGACAAATGTGTGTCTCTTTAAGACAGATGTATGAGAAGGCGAAGTGACACGGTGAAAAGGGCGCAAGTACAGGGCAGTGCGATGAGCTGTCAAGATTGCAAACACCAAATAAAGCCAGGCAGCCAGTGGTGTTACTGCACAAAGAGGCCAAGTATCTGTTCTCACATCCTCTCCTTTCTTTTTTTCGGATGCTGGGATTAGTTGAGCTGAAATATGACGCTTTCCCCCCTTTTCTTCCAGGACTCACTTACCGAGTTCACGACGAAAGCAAGGGGCCGGACGACATGTCTGTAGCCTATCATCGCGCACCTCGTGGCAATCTTTTTGGCACTCCAAAACCAATGTCCGAGAAGAAAGGGAAGCGAGAAGATGCAGGGAGAATCAAAAAAAAGGAATAAAAATGGTCAAGATGGCCAAAGTGGCACATTGGGAAGGTGCACATGCAGCAATGCAATGCAACGCAAGGAGAGGGGAAAGGACAACCCTGCTGCCCCTGCTGACCCCATCTGCCCACCTAATCGTATCTGCATGCCCTATCCACGCGCAGGGCGATACAGCGTGGTTTCTGCACTTCATACTTTTGCACTTTTGATGCACGAAACGAGGCAACGAAAAAGGAAGAAAGAACGAAGAAGGAAAGGGCACTTGGCCCATTGCTGCTGCCCATGCTTTTTGTGCGAGGCGCGACGTGCACATCTTCCGGTTTTGCCCTAATGAAGCGTGAGGCCCGGCGCGCCTTCCAGAAAGGCGGACGAACTAGGACAGCTCTTGCCGCCCGCCCAGGTGACGGAAAGGGGTTAGGTTTAGCGTCCTGGCACGGATGACGGGGAAGCCGTGTGGCCACTGGATGGCAGTGTCTGCTTAAAACCGGGAGCTACGACGTGTCAAACGTAACCAACCCAGCCTACGGCGCACGCACACACATGTTTCCCTAGTAACGTCACCGCCCATTCTCTGTCCTCGTCACACAGATGTGGGCGTAGGAAGGGGTTTGATTTAAATGAAGGCGATAAGTGATGGATGTATGGGCAGCAAGGCATTTCAAACAGAGCATATAACAATAAATGGAAAGACAAGAAAGGAGGAAAGGAGAAAGGAGAAGAGAAAAAAAGAAAAAGAAAAGCAAGAAAAGAAAACAAAAGAAGAAAGAAGAAAGCAGATAATAATAATCTGATAGTCCATGACAACACCTCACATCCAACCATGCATTTGCACGGCAGACACATTTTCTAATAGCCAATGTGCATGCATGCTGGCGGCTGCACCTGGGTCTGACCTCTTGTCGATTTATTCCCACTCCTGTCTGCTGTTCCCTGTTCCTCTTGAACCCGCGTTTCGTCGTATGCCGCAGGGAGCGCCACGAGCAGCGTCCCTGGATTAGAATGCTGCCCCCTTTCCGTCTCTCTCTTTCCATCTCCCTCTCCTTTCGCTAGGCATGCAAGATGGGTTGCAATCTGGCATGTGTCATACGCCGTAATACTGCACCGTTATTTGTTGTCGATAAGATCTGGCCCATAGGACAGAGGCCGCGTGTACTATTCTGGGAGGGCGGTCTACAGCACGCGGCCATGTTGTTTGCATATGTAGAACGGTAATGGCGGCCAAGGCACTGACTGGGCCATGGCTTAAAAAGGGCAGGGCGAGGGCCAGCATGATAAATAGAGCTTATTAGCTGGTGTGCTGTGCAAACAGACCTTTGCAAGCCGTGGAAGAGCGTGCTGCTGCGGAAGAAGGATGGGATGGGCGCCATGACCAGAAACATCAAAAACACCAGAAACACCAGAAAACATGCCCGAGCACAGGAAGAACCCCAACATTCTGCGACAGATGTTGCCGATCTTCTCGAGAAAGCCAACGGAACATGGCCATATTATCGACAAAGTAAACGAAAGTAGTCGAAATGAATTGGAGATTTGCTACGACGAGACGAGAGAGAAAACATTGCTGTGCGGAATTTATCTATCACACACAGTGTTGATCTTCTGTGCCTCTTCTCTTTTTTGGCCTTCCTTTTCCCCCTTCCTTCCTCCTTCTTCCTGATCGCCGTTCGAACCTCCTCTTTGCTCCCACTATAGACCTTCATGTTACAGTACACTTTTCTATGATCTACGCGCATCCTCTCCTTGATCGTCCGTCTCTATATCTTTCACCATATATTCTTTCGAAAATCCGACCTTCGGTTCCGCTCTCTATCTGCGACTGGTATGGCATCCGCTCTGCCGTCTCCTTGGACAGGCAACGCATCTTTTCTGGGCAACAACAAGGCCAAACCGTGGAAAGAAGAAACACCAGCACAGACGCCCTGCACGGACAAAATACGAGACTCTAACCGTGGGAGCAGGAGATGCATCACTCGACAGAATGGGCCCCCAAAAAACAGAGTAAAGACAAGGAGAGATTCACGCTGCCTCGTAGATCGAATCGTCCGGACACGCAGGTCAAACAGTTTGGAAAGGGGCTTGCCTATGGAGATCTTCGGCAAGGGCGTTAAAAGAAGAGAGAACACCAGCGTGGTGATCAATGGCTGTGATGATACCATCATATACCATACACAGCTTGACAGTTTGATACAAGTCATGTATAAAAGGCAGCTTTGACTGCCATAAACCCTTCATAATTGCCTGACCCTTTTATTGTAAAATAGGAAGCCTTCGCTTCTTCATTACGAACGCTGAATATTCTTACAGGCGTGCCATGAAGTTTATCGTCTTACCGACGTCTTCTTGCTGCGTTAAAAAAGACAATTGTCCAGTCCATGGTAGCCTACCTACGAACACAGCAATAAAAGGCATCAATATGTATTGTCCGTACTTATAAAACATAGTGTGTGTAGCACACCGTTGGCAGCTCAGGGCACAATGGCATATTGAGAACCAAGGACGTGAATCAAAGTCACGGCGGGAGCTCGAGGATTGGCATACAAGCAAACAAGAACACACAAACGCAAAGTAGAAGCATCAACGAAAGACAAAGGCTGTGCGGCATTCCATTATCCCAGCAACGTAAAGAAAAAAGCCAGTTAGAAAACGACGGTAGAATGAGCCAAGACAGGCAACCAAGAGACAGAGACACACACAAGATACAAACACCCCAAATAAAAAAAAGAATGATTAAAGATGATGACGAGTTCATAAGAAGACGGAAAAGAAAGAAGAAGAAACAAACATTAAACCCTTCCCAAAAGAAAGACACCACTGATATAAAAAAAAAGAGTATACATCCTCCATCCTATCCTCACTCCCTCCATATATCTATACCGATTAGTAGATCCCATGTGACGTGAAATAAAAGTAGAACAGCTAGTTTGGCGTTGATCGAAAATAAGAAGCAAAAGGGGAGACTAGCAACTATGCGTCGCCCTTGTCGCTGTCATTGTCTGGATTGTAGCTGGTCTCGCCCAACAGGCCGCGCCGTTGCCAGACGCAGCTGTTGTTGTCATGGCTGCCTGTGTGTTGAATGAGGCTGTGTCTGGACGGTCGGCCTGTAGTGGCTGGCGCCGCGACACGCCGGCACCGCCAGCAGTAGCAGCAGCAGCAGCAGAAGCAGAAGAAGCTGATGCGCCGCCAGCCGCTGAAGCACCAACACCACCACGCGTTGCGGCCGCGTTGGCTGCCGCCACATGCAGGCGCTGGTCCAGCGCGCGCAGCGCCAGGGCTCGCCGCCGCTCAGCCTCGGCACGTGCGCCACAGGGCCACCGCGCTGGCCATGGCTGCCGTGGTGCATGTAGCTGTCGGCACCGGCGCCAGATACGGCAGCCGCGGCGCGTGCAGAAATATCGCGGCAGAGAAGGGCGTGCAAATACGCAGAGCGACAAGCACGCCAAAGACGGCATCCGAGACGGCAGCAACGACAGGCTTGACGGGGCGGGGAAGAACTCGGCAAAGGCAAAGGTCTCGCTGGCGTCGCCGCGCAGGGAAGGGCCCTGGGAGGCATCGAGGTCGGGGAAGGCGGACTTGTAGAAGCGGAGGTAGGTCCAGCTGGTGAGGAGGCCAAAGACGGCAAGGAAGGTGGAGGCGGCCGAGAGGATGGGCGTCAGGGAGAGGACGACGACGCGATGAGGTAGAGGAGCGGGAACCGGGGCACGCGCAGCGAAACAATGCCGCGGAAGAGGGTGACGGTGTGCGCGGGACGAGCTGGCTAAAGGCGACGAGGAAGGAGATTTGCAGCGGAATGGTGCCGGCCACGGACGTCAGGCTAGAAGAGGGCGTTAGCAGAAGAACAAAGACAAGGGAGCGCAGTGCCCAGCAAAGGCCGGGAATTATGCAGTAAACGTACGTCCAGTTCTCGTCCTGGGTGATGGAGAACAAGAGGACGAGAGCGCCAAAGGTGAGGACGTTGGGACGAGGCTGGCGACAAGCAGGAACTTGGCAAACTCGCGCGACGACCATGCGCGCTCAAGGTAGCGGCCGCCCTGGAGCAGCGTGACGCAGGCAATGCCCAGTGTGAAGATGTTGCTCTCGACGAGCGTTGTGGTCAAGAAGGTCCATGGGTAGATGATGGACAGCTGCGGGATGAGGTTGAGGTAGGGGATGACAATGTGCGACTGGCGGTCCACTGCGGTAGCGGATGGCGGCGCTGAGGAAGGACTGCACGATGAGCACGCCGAGCGTGATGCGCGTCACTGGCGGAGGTTGAGCCGCGGCGGCATGGCGGGCGAGATGCGGCGGCGGCGAAGGATAAAAAAGAAAGGAGGAGAAAAAAAAGGGTCGCGATTTAGGGGAGCGTGGATCGCAGCTGCCCATTCAGTCGGAATGTTTTATGCTCCTTCTTGTCTTGGATGCTGTATGACGTATAGCGGACGTTGGCAACAAGAAGAGCCGTAGCTGGCGGCGCAAACGAGCGGGGATTCGAGAGGCAGATGCGAGCGCAGCTGCCGACTGGAGACACGATGTGGAGGTTCGATTCAGGAAAATGCGATACGTGTGTGTGGTGTATGAAGTGGCTTTCTCGAAGCTTGGTTTGAGAGAGGAAGTAAAAAGCGGGCCGGCCGCTCTTGCCCAGACGACCCTCCATTAGGCGCTGGATAAGGATGTCGTGCCTGAGGCAGAAAGAAGCACGTTGGCAGCCCAAGGCTGCTAATGAAAAAGGAGAAAGGAGCAAGGGTGCAGCGAACTGTCGTGAACCAATCACACCTGCTAGCCAGAGTCTATAAGATGACTAATTCTAGAAGGAGACCGTCTCAGCCGTGAGGTGACTTGCATTTTGCAGTGCATTAGCACCCAATGGCAAAGTATCCCTCGTGCCATTCCCTTCGGCTGTTGCCTGTGCTGTCGGCTCTTTCCAGTGGCCAAGCATAGCGAGTCTCTTGAAGACGCACGGACCAGGCACGGCTTGGCTCCTGCCTTTGTGTTCTGTTTGTGTACTCCGTACCCGTACATGTACTCCATACTTACTAAGTTGCCGCATTCAGCAGGCACCACTCACCACTGCGCGGCAAGAGCGCCTAAGGAGGCCCATCACCAAAAGACGACTGCTGAGAGGCACTGCACTCGGAAGCCCGTGGATTCGAAGAGAGTAGACGAAATGAAAGCAGGACTCGCAGTGGCTTTCTGGCAGTCTTTTCTTTCATCTCCGCAGCCTCTTCCTGCTGACTTTGCCCATCCTTTGCCGTCTTCTGGGCGTCTCGCAGCGCAGCCTCCTCCCTTTCCTCGAGCAAATACGGCATGATTACAGTCGATGGAAAGAGGAGAATGGGGGGAAGCATATCGTGGCAGTTCCCTGCTTCTTTCAGGGTATATGCGCGATCTGGAAGCGCATTCGTCGTCGACGAAGCGCCCAGCCAAGCCCGGCAAAAAAGGGCAAAACGGGACTCGATGAAGGTCGCTTTTTGTGTGTGGAGATTTCGAGATCCACCTCGAAATTCTCGCTTTCGGCCACGCCCCTGCTCCCGCGCCACACCCACAGGGCAGCAAGCACATAATGTGTCTTGAGATACTCCGTACACGCTTAACACACACCCGTCCGTTTCGTGCTGGGTGGCGGGCTTGTCTTACGGGAGTGTGCGCCGCCAGTTGCCTGCCATTTGCTGGGCCTCTCGTCTCTCGGATCTCTCCCCCAAAACAACCCTTCGTCTGTGGACTAGGTCCAGCGACTCGCACCACTGTGCTATCTCTTTGGCTTTTCGTCGGCACGGGTAGTTTGGCCAGGAGCTCCAATCACCACTAGGAGGGTTTTCACCTTGGTAAGGGGAAAAAGGGACTTGAAAGCCGTTTGCGAGGAGAAATCCCTTTTATTAGGAGGCACAAACGGATCAGTGAAGCAACAGAAGCCAGAAGGGGAGGCATCCCTCTATGTTCACGGCCCTGGTCACAGGAGCATTGGAGCCCACTGGCATTGTGTCGCAACCCGTCGCAGTCGTAATACAGGTGGCAGGCCCCAAAAGGAAGATGCCTGTGACCTGTGAAAGGCGAAAGAGGGAGCGCATGGAGAACGCGGTGGCATGGATGTCGAGGGACGGGGGTTTGAAGAGACCCAATTTTCCCTTTGAGCACCATTTCACTGCACCTCGCTCAATCTCAGCAGCACTTTTCAGTCACCGTACATGCAAATGTATGGAGTATAGAGTACAAGTACATATACTCCGTACTTTGTCTACGACGGGAGGGAACAGACGAGAAATGGGTGAAAGCAGTGAAGCGTACAGACTGAAGAACGTTGAAAATGAAAGTCTAAAGAGCACCCAATGAGCACTTGATGATCGAGCGGCCATATCGTTTCTGCACCATCGAAAGTGTCGTCTCCCATCCTTCGGCACCGGACGATTGCTCCTCGCGTTCGCCCTCAACTGTCGGTGAGGTTCGCTGGATACGTATCCGGCCTACAACCAGACCATCTGCAGGTTGTACTCGTAGGTTACAGGTTGCAGGCTGCAGGAGCGGGTAAAGATGTGCGTGCGCACGCACATTCGCTGTGCAGGGCGGTGCATGTATCCTACGCATGCACAAAGTACGGAGTACCTTCCTTACTTTTGGTCTCCATGCCCTCCATTCTCTCAAAAAAGCACAACATGCCAGATAGAATCGGACACGATGCGCGTGCGCCAAAAAGAGAGATGCATGGGGTTGGATATATTGGGAATGGGTCCCTGAAAGTCACTTTCAGGCAAATAAGTAGAGAGAAATACTTGCAGGTACTTCTGCTCCTACCTGTCCAATGATTGTTTGCTGTGTGTGTGGCCCAACCACCCTGAAACAAGGGACGTGGCCCATCCATCGGGCAAGTTCCCTTCTCTTTTTTCTTTCCTTTCTTTGATTGAGTGTTTCTGTCGCCTACCGTTGTTTCTCTTCCCCGGGCCCGCGGCCAGCAGTCGTGATTTCGGAAGATACGGCGTATATTATGAGGCTATTTTCTTATTTTATCGATATCATCCCAGCAGCACCAGGGTGGACAGTGGTTCTCCTGAGTACGAGTCTTCTTTTCCTTCTACCATTGTCAGGCACGTCCGAACACAGTACTGCGGGGAGCCAATCAGCACCGGCCACCAACGCCCTCGAAAGAAGGAAGGCTCCTTCCAGCCCTTCCCCCGGCCAGTACCGCTGCCGGCAGTGTGAGGCCAAAACGTGCAGAATCCCATTGCCTCATGATCACGCAGTCTGCTGAAGAACGAAAATTGGGGCTATGCCTGGAATACACGGCGCAGCTCTTGGTTAATGAAAGAAAGAGGCGAAATAAAACGAAATAAAAACGAAAAAGGGACCAAGGGCAAAAGGGGCCCGCTGCCAACTTTGCATTGGCTTGCGGGATCATTCACTGACCAGACCCGCTCCCTAACATTGGAACCATGGTCTGCATCGCCGTCTGAGAGTGCAGCGCATGCAGCGCCTGTAGGGTCTTCATCGGGTATTGTGAGGTTTGTTCAAGCTCTTCGGCCATGCCATGTCACTGTTTGCCGCCGAGAGGATGAGAATGGCATGGAGAGGAGAGTCAGCCGCATGAAAGGGTGTCGATTCGCCTTTTGCGCATCTCGTCCTAGGCTGTGGTTGTCTCGTTGTCCCATTGTCTCGCTCGTGTGGCTTACTCTGTAAATCTGTGCTTTCTTTTCTTGTTTTGCGGTATTATGGTGTATGCGAAAATGGGAGAGAAGACTAGACATGTATATTTTGTGTAGGATCGCACTAAAACTGTACTTGCATCTTGAATTTGGGCTGATCAGGAATTGCATAGATATTACGACGCAGTGGCTTGTAGCCAATGACAGGCACCAAAAGGCCTGCTCTTTCCCGTTAGAGACCAGCGACGTATCGGTTTCAAGGCTCTTCGGCGGGTCTTTTTTATGTCTGGAGTTTTTAGCGTGCATCATCTCAAAAAGCTGCCATTAGCGGCGCGCTGGGCTGTGGCTTGCCCGTGTGCTTTGTTTTCGTCGCAGATTGAAAGCATGGGTACTTGTACATGTACATGTAGATTTAGCATGTGGTAGCTGGCACGCCGCGTACCAGCTACGCGCTAATCAGTGACACCGCCTGGTGTTTGGCCTGTTCTGGCTCTGACTAGGCTGGGCTGGCTTATTTTCTCTCAGGAACTGGGCCGGGGACACAACCCACCGGGCCACCTTTAAACGAACAGCTTGTGGTGTGTTTGCCCCTGTGCTGTGTTTGGGCGCTCCTTCCGTCCTTAGTTTTGCTTCTTCTGATTTCCCTTTCGTTTCGTTCGGACTTTCCCTGCTGCCCTCCCCCACCTACGCAAAGCACAAAGCCGTGACAGGCTACGGGAGAACCTAAGATATCTATCTTCCTCCAACTCGCCACCATATGTCTACTCAGTATTTAGTGAGTAATACTCAGTACATGTACCCCTTCCACCAGGTGCACCAACCTGCTCGGCCAGTTCCTTTCCCCTTCCGACAAATGCCTGTTCCTTCCTTCCCTTTGCCTTCCTTCTTTGTTCTCTCTCCTGCCACCGTTGCCTCCGCGTTCTTTCCTAAAGTATCTCATGTGCTTGTGCTGGAAATCGCAAGTGCCACCCTTGACCTCTTTCCCCCCAGATTGCTCGCCCACGCCCCCATGCATGCATCAAACGTTGGATCTGTCTGCCGCCGCTACCAGCTACCGCCATCGCGACAAACTGAATCCCATTAGCGCCTTTCCTCGTGAGTCGCACGCCGTAGCATTTCGTAGTATGTATCTTACTTCGTACTCTCCCCGTTAGGCGGGTTTGCTTTCCACTAAATTTTTTTTCCCGTTCGCTTCTCCATTGCGCCTGCCCTCCACTCACTCACTCTCGGTCTCTCCTTCCTAGCCTTTCATTTTGATCTCGTTTTTTCTTCGTTCTTTCCCCTTCCCTCTTTCCCATACCATCGAATCTGCTCTTTCCCGTTCCAAGACGTCCCTCTTCGGTTTCTCCTTCTTGGTTCACCCCTGGGGCCCGGCCTGTTTTGCTCCTGCCCGTCAACGGCCACGCGCTATCACCATCCTTTCCCTTTCTCTCCTGCGCACAACACACGCTCCAACTCTCACCTTGACACCTTCAGCAACGCCCCCAAAAATCTCCATCACACCCCCAATACTCCCCCCAGTCATCCCCCGTCTATTCTTAACCTTTTTCTGCACTGTTTATCTCCATCACCTGGCGTCTCTGTTCTGTGGCCGTTTCACTCCCCTTATTCCTTTCCTGCGGCGCCACCCCCCTTCCAAGATCCAAATTCTTCATTCGTCCTCCGAAGCCTCGTTCTCTACCGTGCCCTCTTGCACCTCGCTCTCTTCCACGCACACGTCCAACCCCCGTCTCAACGCCTGCCAGCACAACGTCTTCCGGTATCCCTCAGCCGGCACCCGCATCCAACAGCCCACGCGCGCCCTGGGTTCTCGGCATCGCAAATCGAACGCGACTGGTCTTGACCTTCTCAGTCAGCTTTCTTTCCCCCTTTTGGACATCCAATCTCATTGCTATCACCACTGCACCACCAACCCGCGCTTCTCGCCGCGCCTGCGTCACCACCGCCCGCCACCACCGCCGCCACCCACCGCCGTCGCCAATTGTCGCCTTGTAACGAATCTCCGCCGGCTGGGCTTCTCAGCTTGACGCTCGCGTTTCCTTTCTCGTCTCTGCAGCATCTCTTTCACCCGCGCCAACGCCAACGCCATCGCCAATCGCCATCGCCATCGCCAGTCACGTCCACGCCTATCTTCGGCCTCCTCACCTATCTCTGGCTCGCCGCCAGACCTTCTACCCGCCATGGAGTTGAAGGAGTATCTCGATACGATCGCCTCAATTTCCTCTATGGAGGTTCGTCTAACCGCCCCCCGTACCATTGCCGCGCGCCCTTTTCCCTCTTCCCTGGGCGCCCTTCCCCTCCATTGCGTTCGTTGTTTGCGCGTCACGGCTGTGGTCTGCGCGCGTCGCCCAACGATGCAGCCCCCTCGACGCCTTAACCCAATTCGCATTTTTGCCACTTGCCCTTAACGGAGCATCGCGTCCATGTTTGTTCTGCACATCTCAAATCCACGAATCGCGCTCCCACAAACCCCCAAGACCAATTGAACTTTTTTTGCTAAACGTGCGTCGAAATCCAACGATTGACGAGAGTATCTTCTGAAACGAGAGAGTATTGCAACTAAAAAGTCTCATCCCATTGTCTTGCGGGTCCGGTAGGGAGCGCGCATCCGTGGACTGAGATCTTGCAGAAACCATGGCAACGCCCCGATGCGGTTTTCCAAGGGCCAAGGTGGCCCAAAAATTCGAATTTGGGCGTAAGGTCGAGGGGGGCTGCATCTGGCGACTTGCGCGCAGAACCACAGCGCCCAGTGGACGTCTTTGGCAAATCAGACTCGAACGCACATGCAACAACCATTGCACCACACTGCGCACATCAACTAAACCACTAATTACCGTGATACTGCCGCCAAATTTCAGAAGAATGCACATCAATGCCCCCATCCTGACTTTGAGTTCGCCCCTATGTCAAGAATCCAAGCACTCTGAGTGTCGTGAACAAGGGTCAAACTACTTGCCTCTCGAGAAAGACAAACCAAAACCCCCCCCCCCCCCCCCCCCCCCCCCCCCCCCCCCCCCCCCCCCTCTTCATTCCTCAGGCCTAGTGCCGTTGAATCTGCTTCTACACTTGTACACAATCAACCGAATCTGGCGAGAAGCCGCAGCCAAGGGAGAATCTTCCCCTCTCTCACGGAACCGCCACCTTCCAACAAGGTGGAAAACCAGGGGAGACGCACCAGAAGAGTCGGAACCGGCCACCGCTGCTGCACGACAGCTGCTCTGCCGCCGCCCTACCACTCCATTTCCATTCAACACTACCCCACTACCACTATTCAGCCTCTAACTCCACCCGCCTCATTAAGAAAACGCGCCCCGATACCACCCGTGACGATGCATACACACACCAAGCGCCAGATCGACATCAAGAGCAACCGCAGCATAAACGCTTCACCTGCGAAGAAGCAACGCTTAGGCAATGGCTACGACAGCAAATGCCGTGCAATGCAGCCAAGCCGCAGCATCCACGCCAATTGGACTATTGATACAGTAAAAACCGGCACCTACCGTCCCTATAGCGCGAGCCCGCGTCACGCCGTGCCCACAACGGATGGACCGGAGCAAGAACCGCAGTCACAAAGTTGAGAGCTGGCACCAGACGACATTTTGCGAGCTGCACCCACCAGGGCCGCGAACCCAGCAGCGTAGCGGAAAGCGCAACAGCCCGGCCACGAAAAACCCCCCATTCCTGCATTGCGAGGAACCCAAGCAAACCCGTCTGTTGGCTCTGCCGCAAGATGGCGCCATTAGCCTATGGGACAATCTCGCGTGTCGCCCGTCTACCGAGGCCGCTGATCACGTGAAGCATTATAATCCATACAAAAACCTCGCAAGAGGACGCCCGCCGCAAGCTACCCACCGCCATTAGCCCTGAACCCGACCACTACTATTGCCCTTGCCACGCGAGGCACAACAAGCCCGCCTTGAGCATCTGGATCCCACGGCACGCTGCTGCATCATACAAACGATTTGCGCGAGCCGCCTTTTATCAAAGCTCCGCTGGAACCCGAACGGCACCTCTATTCTGGCATCGCACCCGAAGCCAGCCGGCACGCTCGTTACTGTTTTCCGCCGTACTCCAATATGCCTCTACTTGCTCAAGACCACGACCTGGCGCGGACCGCTCGACGCCGCCTTGACTACGCGAATCCGAGTTTTCTGCTCGTGGCGGCGGGCGATCTGCTGGCTGCCTTCCGCGTGACGGACAGTTGGTATTGCTGCAGGCTATGAACCTTCAAACACCAACAAGGACGAGCACTTTACAATGATCCAGTACGATGCGATTTCGCGGATCGCGGCAAACCGCAAGCGAACGGGGAGGTATTATCGATTCTCTGGGACGTAGTCTGGCGAACGGCGTGCGATTTGCGCAACACATTGGCCTGATAAACATCACTGGCCTGGGCAGCCCGTTGCAAACCCCCGGTTCCCTCCGCTATGAACGGCGTGCGTTGCTCGTCGGGCGGTGAAGACGTGCCATCTCGATCTGGGAACGCGCGGATACCCGACAGCAAGCCAAAAGTGCTCGATGACAATGGACCTGCCTCAATGGCCCTCGCCTTTACTCCCGTATGCGCATTCATTGCGGGCGCCACACCAAGAGCGGATCCTGATCTGGAAGGTTGGCGCGACCCACGCGATTCCGCCGAGCCAGCTGGCGGAGAGCACCAACCGCTGGATGGCACAGCCCGAAGCTCAACAACGAGAGTTGACGAGCACGAGGATACGCATTGCCTGTGCTGGGACTGCGACCGCCAAAAAACTGGCGTATGGCGTCAACAACCGGGTGAGTTGAGAGAGGGATGATTTGAGTGCCTGTATTTTGGTTTTTCTATGGATTTGGTTACTATGACAATTGCCTAACTCTCATTGCAGCTGGCCGTAGTCAACTTTCGGTGAAAGCCCCAATTGCCATGCTGAACACCACGACACGTGGCATTCCTCTGCCGCAACCTCGACGTTTTTAAATCGATACAGCTTGGCTCGTCAATCTCATTGCTAGCGACAGAACGAACCTGCGACGTTCCTCCTCTGTTGTAATACAAAACGCCTATCTTGGGCCGACATAACGATGCTTCTCATGCTTCTCGATACGGACTGCGGTTTGGCGGTCGAACAGCTTGCCGACTTGAGTTTTTTAATATCGCGAAGCTGCGATTTGGATTGGAAGGAACGCCCTGACGCCGGAGCCCATATTCGAACCGCCCTTCGAACTGCCCTTCGAAATGCCAAACATAGCCTTGGCCGATACGCAACAGACCGACGGAAAGAGCGTCGGGTTTCCCCGTAATATACACACCACATACCACCCATAGGACGAAACTGCTTTGTACACTACCTGCTCTATTATTTACTTTTTACTATTATTTTCCTTTTGTTTTCCTCTCCATCCACAAGAAGCCTACTGCGTTTCTTGACACATTTAAGCATGCGGGAACCATGACGAAGACATGATGATTCGAGGAGCATTCTGGTGGGACTTGTTGTATTTTTCTCGTCCTAAGTCTTGCACTGTACCATTTTCCATTTTCCCTTTGTCCTCCTTTCCGTCACTCGGTGTTATGTGTTTTCTGCTGTTCCATGTCTATATCTGTCCGTCCACTAGCAATCGCTCCTTTGCTGTTCTTTATCTGTTGTTCTTCTAGGCCAAACAAAAACCACTGGGTATACATTCGCTTCAATCAATGTCTATTTTTTTTCTCTTCTTTCTCTTCTTCTTTCTGTTTACTCTATACACAAAATATTACCTTTCTTATTTACACGCTTTTATGTACTTACGTACAATACTCATATGCATGCTCCTTCTGCATACGTCTACTGGGCTTTGATACGGCGCCGTTTAGTAGAAAGTAGTATTCTGCAGCTAATAGGAACCAAATCCTGCACATGAACAGGAACAGGAGCATGAACACGATTATGATGATGAATCCCGGGGGCCAGCATTGCTTTGATACTCCTCTCTGGCCGGACGCACAAATTCTGTTGTACCCCATGAAAGACCCTTTTTTCGTCCCAACGTTTTGTCGGCACGCCGTCGAACTACCCAGCCCCTGTCTACCCAAGTCTGCAAGCGTGACCGCCTCATTCTCTCCCGACTCGGATCTCCAGCTGCTGTCTTGTTTTGACGTTTTTGCTGCTTTTCTTCTCGCTGGCTTTCTTCACAGCCTCACAGTCCTCGAGGATTACGCTGACGTCATTATCGTCACCGGAGACCTCTTTGCGCTATCTCTGAAAAGAGAGAGAAGCAAAGCAGTCCGCAAAAAGCTGGCTTCCTTTATCATTGTCTGTCAATCTGCCTCCAGGGCGCACAGCCGTGCTGTCCCATTGTCATGTCACGAATAGAAAAATAGGTGGTCAGGCTGCTGTCTTATTGGTGACCGGAACGATAACTGCACCTGCTGCTTCCTACCCCCCTGTAATGTACATGTACATATACATGTACTCGTAGTGTAGGCGCCTGCCCTGGCCTCGCTAAATCAGCTGGTCTCCCGCAGTAGCTAGCGCGGTGATATGCTGCCCGGCTCCCAAGAGTTAAACTGGCCAAGCTGGTTGGGGCCCTACATGTACAAGTATACATACACGGATATATACGGAGCACATGTACTCGTATCACGCTTTTGTGGCCGCCCATTTGCCAGCCTGTTTGGGAACGCTCATTGGTGGGGTCGCCTGTTAAAAGAGAGCACCGCTCCCAGTTCTCCGCCGCCTCTTTCTTGCACTTCTTTTCCGTTTGCCTCGTTTGCTTCCGTCGCCTTTTTTCTTTTCCCATGCCATCTCCTTGATTCTCCCCAACCCTTTCCTTCTTCTCTTCCTCTTTCTGTTCCTTCTCTCTAGCAGCGCCTTGTCGTCCAACTGGCACGCACGCCTCCTCTGCACTGTTCGTCACGAGAATCAATTTACCATCAACTTACTCTCTGTTCTTTGAAGAGTGGCCGAACAGGCTGCGGATCGTTTCTCATCCAACGTGATGATATCGCGCGTTCTTTCAACCCAAGAAGTCGCCTTTGTCTCTCCTTTCAACGCCTACTTCGCTCGCTCCCTCTCCTTTGCTCCTTCCCCTGTCTTCTTCCTTGCCCAGAACAGCTCCTTCCCATTTTCTTGTGTGACACGACCAGACGCCACCCTGCCGGCCGCACTTTCCTAAATATAGGAAACAAGGACCCGAGATGAAATAGGAGAGGGCGACACAGACACAAGCACGATAAAAGAGAGACCCCGGAAGGAAGCCAGACTTACGTGTCGAGACTTCCCCAACAGCACCGCGGACTGGACGAGAAGGAGCTCGTTCCTTCCGAGACCGGGAACAAAAGAATAGCTTGGGTGCTCTTTCCCCCTTTCTTTCCCGCAGTTTCCCCTTGTTACATATTTTAGGGCCTTTCCATCTGCCTCTTTTTTTGCTTTTCTCGTACGCATCACCACCTCGTTGCAGTCTCCCGTCTAGTGGCCGCAATGTCTCAAGCGCCAGACCAGCAGCCGGGGCCGTTTCTGCCCATAGACCAGGTATTCCCCTCGGCCGGCAGCGGACAGTACGAACAATACGAACAATACGTTCAATATGGACAATTCGGGCAGCACATACACATGAGCATTCCCTTCGCCGGCGACAATGGCGATGTCCCTCACAACCCCGGCCACCATGACTATCTCTTCTCTTCATGATGCCCATGCGGCCTGAGATGATGCATGGGATGCTCAGCAGCAATGTGTACTCGCAGGCAGGCGCGCCGCCGCCTCAGTCCTTTACCCCGACCATGCGAGGCCTCCAGGCGCGCGGCAAAGATCCGTCGGTCTCCCTGTCTCCCGTGTTTCCCCTCTGTTTCCCCTCTGTTTCTCCTCTGTTTCTCCTCTGTGTGTGTCTTCCAACACTAACTGGCTTTTCTGGTTAGATATGAATTTGCGCGCAAGGGCGACTTTTACTACCAGGAGCGCTTGGAAAGTTTGCGGAAGCTCAAGAGAAACGACGTCCCTCCGCAACCCGAGCCTGGCACGGCTGTCTCTGACGGGCCGCCGACCAACGAGAGCCAGGTCCCGAGCCAGGTCCTGATTCCGAACCAGCTGATGTCGGCTTCCCCCGGCTCCTCCAACGCCAGGACCGCAGCAACACCAGCAACAGCAGCAACAGCAGCAACAGCAGCAACAGCAGCAACAGCAACAGCAGCAACAGCAACAGCAGCCTGTAAATCCCTATGATTTACTTGCTTACCACAGCAGCGCCCGGGCATCACGCCCTGCTCGTCCACCGTCGCCGCCAAGCGAGCCTGTGCAGGACCTGCCCCCGACGTCTTTGACAACCTCGAGCGCCGGCGGAAGGCAGCGCTTATTCTCGACAATCCAGAGCTGCTCATGATGCACGCCCAAAGCATGGACGATGTACGTTTTTGTTTTTCCCCTCTCCCTTCTTCCTTCTTCTTGCCTTGTCTCTTCGCCTTGCACCGCCGCTGACCAGCACAGTCCATCCCGTCGGTGCGCATGATGTTTATGCGCAACCTGTGCGGCTTTGACAGCGAGACCATGTCGTCGCACGGCGCTGCTGTCGACAGGCAGGCTGATATAGACTACGAATGGCAGCTCTGGCAGCAGGCGTTCTATCCAGAGGCGCTGATGCGGTTGCCTTCGGGCCCAAGCGGCGGCCGCTCGTATGTCCTGACGGGCCAAATGCGGGCCAGATCGTGCAGCACCGGCGGCCAGCAAACAAGGGCAGCCCGCAGGCTCAGTCGAGCTGCGGCAATATCGTGAGAGGCTAAGAAACCCGTGGTCCTGTGATGTGCCCGCGATACGACTCTTTTCCCCTTTACCTTTGATTCTTTTCTTTTTTTGGTGACTTCTTATTATCCTTGCTGCTTTGGAGACTTCCCCCTGTGATGACAAGCCATATCGTCGATTCGTCGATTCGTCGATCTGCGCTGTCCCCCTTTTCCTTGCTGTTATTCTTTCTCTCTCTTGCTCGATGATATGACCCCTTATGACCTCCTTGTTGTTTGATTGTACTCTGATTTTACCATTGTCTGTTGGACTTGCCCATGTTGATACCCGGAGCGAGAGGACAGTGGGGTGCAAATTAATGCTACGATGTGCTTTGTTTTCCTTTGCTACAAACGCACCTCTAGTTGTGCTTAATACGAGTTATATTTCATGCTTGAGTTTGAGCAATAGACGTGAATGTGATGTCTGTAAATGTAATGCAGTTTCTTTTCTCGACTATATAGGTATGCCCGTACTGTTATTTATATATATATACGCCTGGAGAAGTATGACAATACAAAAAACCCAGAAGATTGAAGGCCGTGATGGAAACTCGAAATGAGACATAAAAGGGCATTACATATATATAATATAACCCACAAAAAGTGAAAGCGCTGCAAAAAGAATAAAGTGATGAAGCCGCACAACATGATATCATGTTTGGATCTCCCTAGAGCTGGTTGTCTCTACGCATACCGTGGCGTCTGGTAGGGCCGCGGCTGCCACTGCTGCCCGGGAGACTGCGGGTTCAACTGCGCGTACATTGGTGGAGATTGGGATGGCATTGGTGGCGGTGAGCGTGGGACCGGACCGCCGCCGTAGCCGCTGGCTCGCCATGCGCCCACCGATGGCGGCAGGTTGGGTCTGCGCTGGTCATGGGCGTGTTGTTGGCGCTACGCATGTTCGGCACTGCAGCAGCCGCATTGATGGACTCGCCGCTCGTTGAGGCCGGATCGCCGGCGGCAGGGGCGGTGTTGGGCATCGGTCTTCCTGGAACGCCAGAATGCCCAGCGAGACGCCGATGACGGCGCAGCATTCGCGGTGGAGGTGTCTTCGGGCTTGGGAGCCGGGGCCAACGGTGGACCGCCGGCTCCGTAGCCTCTGTTCATAGAAGCATTCGCATTGTAGGCATTGTAGGCATTGTACGCCCATATGCCCCATATGCGCCTGCAGCCACACCCGAACCCGCTTTGGGCGTCGTCTTGGACAGCCGCTTGCCGCCCAGACCCAAGAAGCCCGGCTTCCGTGGTGCCATTGGCGGCGGCGGCATGCCCATTCCGCGCCAGCTCCTGCAGATGCCGGCGACGACGGCGGCGCTTGGCAATGGAGTACACACAGCTCGAGATGGCGAGGAGCAAGAGGATGCCAATGACGACAGCGACGGGGATCACAATGTCGAGGTTCGTCCGGAACGCATGCGCAATCTCCTTGGCCACCGAGACGTCCTCGCAGTCGCCGTTGCTGCAGTGGCCGCCGCCCTGGCACGGCGTGCCGTCCAGGAAGTTTTGGCTCATGGACAGACACGTGTTGGCGCCGAACTCGGGCGAGGCACAGCTCAGCTGGCAGCCCTGGTCGCTGCAGGCGTATGTATCGTTGCTGGTCGTCAGCGAGCCCATGAGCGTCTTGCACTGCAGATCGCGCGACGTGCACTGGCCGAGGCACAAGCAAGGCCTGCTCCCGACGAGCCACAGGCCGTGCCGTCGGGCGACGTGACGTCCTCGGGACACGTGGCGCTGGTGCCCGAGCATGTCTCGGCCGGGTCGCACGAGCCCGTGCTGGGCCGGCAGACGGAGCCTGAGCTGGCCAGCTGGCACGTAGACGTGCAGCACTCGTCGTTGGACGGGTCGCACAGCGCATTCGCCGTGAACTTGCACGTGGTGGGGTCGCAGCAGGCGTTGCTGCCGCAGCCCTCGGTGCCGCCGCAGTCGCACTCCTCGCCCTCTTCGACGATGCCGTTGCCGCACTCGCTGCCCGTGACGGTGACGACGTTCTTGTTGGCGCTGAGGCACGTGGACTTGACACTGTTGCGGCCATGGCGGAGCAGATGTTGCCCATGGTGCAGGCCGAAAACTGCGTGATGCCGGTGCCGGTGCTCGGTTCATAATGTACGCGCCGTTGGCGTTGCACTCGCTCGCACTGAGCGGGCAGCACTGCTGCTTCGTCACGGTGCCGTCAGCGCAGGTCTGGCTGGTGCAGTCGTGCACGGCGCCAAACGTGTGGCCGGCTTCGTGGGCCATGACCTGCCACTCGGTCGACGTCCGCACGACGACGTTGGTCGCGGCAATGGTCTCGTTGGACCCGTCCGACTGCGCGCCCGGCACGCACAGCTGGCCGAGCCAGGCCAAGCCGACGGCCGAGTCGGTGGCGCATGTGCTCAGCAGCATCCAAAAGGCGTTGGTGTCGTTGGCCGACTCGCCGCGCCACTTGGAGAAGAGGTTGAGGCGGTCGGTGATGGTGAGGCCGCTGCTGCAGCCGGCGTTCCACGGCGTAGCCGAGGTCGTCGACTCGGTAGGACAGCTGTCGTTCTGAATAATGAGATTCTGAATGCCGAGAGTGATGTTGAATGTGCTCTCGTACACGCGGGACGCCGAGTTGATTTGCATGATAATGTTGTCCGACGTATTGGCCTGCTTGAAAAGGCGCTGGCGTAGTTGCAGTCGGCCGCAATGCCCATCAGCGCTACCTTGCGGGTCGTGGGGCAGCCGGACGGTTGCCAATAGTCGACGCCAGGTTCACGCCAGCCGAGCCGCCGCCCGTGTCGCCGTTGCCGTCAAATCTGGCGGCCAAACAGCCACCTGTTTGAGTTTTGAGTGCTGCTGCTGTCGATGCTGTCAGCGCTGCCGGGCCCGTCTACACTGATACCCGAGAAGACCGGGTGCAGGTTGTCCTGGTTGAACAACAAGCCGTCGGACGAGCAGGCCGGCGACAAAAGGTGCATGCTGTTGATCGTTTCGTTACCGTTGCCGCCGATCGGCTCCGCGTCCAGGCCGCGCTGCCGGAGCCTCCGCCGCAGCTCGACGTCGACCATGGCTGCATCCGGTAGGACATCTGAATCACGCCACACTACCATGTACTCCCGTCCCGTCCCCTCGAGCTCGATGACCGGGTCTCCGGCAATGCGCGTGCTAATAAAGTTGCGGCTGGTCTGGATGTGGTGGTGGTCGCCGGCCAGGTGGAAAGCGCCCTCAAAGATGGGGCGGTCGCCGTCGACATGGACATAGATGCTGGCCCAGCCGGCGTTGATCCAGTGGCCATCGTTGATATTGCCTTCGACGAGGCTGTGGCCGGTCTGGACAAAGGCGTGGCCATAAAGACGCGGTGGTCGAGGCGGTTGATGCGCTCGACCGCGCCAATAGACCCGTCGGCGTTGATGTGGTGGATGGAGGCATCGTCGGCGAGGATGTCGTGGTTGGGGTGAGGCGTAAGCGCACGGGGAGCCGGCGGCCCTCGTCTTCCTGGTGTAGCGTCAGGGAGATCTGGAACGACGAAAGGGCGTGAACCCGGTGCGAGGGCGAGTGGAGGACGGCATCTTCGACGCGGGCAATGGTGCGCAAGGGGTTGCGCGGCCGGGAGTCGGCTGCAACGCCGGGCACGAGGCTGACGAGCAAGAGGAGGCTGTGCAGAAGAGGACGAGTGGTGGTATTGAGGCAAGGGAGCGTGGGCGTGAGCGTGAGCGTGTGAGGGGCCGTTGTTGGGGGCCGGCAGACGCCGTCATCGCGGGCCGCCACGGGCGCCGCATTGTGTTGTGCTGGCTACCGCAAAAGGAGCGCTGCGCATTTATTGCTGCAGGAGAGCGAGGCACGGCGGAAGGAGTGCGAGGGAAACCCGGTGCGGCGAAGGTGTCGAGATGCCGGAACGAGTGCCGAATATTGAATATATAAACAAATAACAGACGCAGCCTTTGCAACGCTCAATGGCAAGACTATGTGCACACGAAAGCGCGGAGGCCGAGCCAGTCTATGCGGGTATTTGGAGGAAAAGCAAAAGAAGAAAAGAAAAAAGAAGAAAAGAAAAAGAAGAAAAGAAAAAAGAAGAAAAGAAGAAAAGAAGCACAAAATTGCTGAATCAGATCGATTGAGACGCAGAATGCATGGGCTCTTGCGAGAAAATGGATTTCAGGTGGAGGAAAGACAACAAGAGGCAGCCTTGTTGAGCTGGAGGTGACGTGGAACGTGTCTTGGCGCCGGATACAACGGTCTTCCGATGCGAGTGTTTGCGAGAGGGAGGGAGAGAGAAGAGAGAAGAGAGAAAGAGAGAAGAGAAAGAAAAATAGGCTGGAGAAGTATTGGAAGGCAAAGGCGCAGGATCGGGCAGGAGCGAGTGAGGCTGGAAGGTGCACTCGACTGCCCACTATTAGGAAAGGCGGCGCTAGGTCGTCTTGGCAGGACTGGGCGTCGAGGCGTGCTGGGACTACGGGCCTACTCAGTATCTTACAACAACAACGGCAGGAGCAGCAGGCTGTGTGTGATAGGAAGGAGGCGCCATGGGGCACGGTGAGAGTGTGGGAAGGAACGCACCCGCCGAGTCCCGGTTGCTTCTTTCCTGTTGCAGCCACTTTCCCTCGCTTCCGTGGCTCTTGCGTCTTGTTTTTCCCTTCCTTTCAGCCTGCGGGGAAGTTGTGACCGCCCGCAACAAAGGGAGGCAGGCGGGCGTGGTCGCGAAGAAGAAGGAAAGAGGAAAGAAGTGCACACACACAGACACGTCAACAAGAAGGTGGAGGGGCCGCCTCGCTGCAAACAAAAGGGGAAAGAGAGAGAAGACAATACGACGAGGTGATTCCAGTAAAACACACATTTGAAGCATACCAAACACTGGCAATGTGAATAAAAAAGGAGGAAAAAGAGGGAAAAGGAAAAAAAAAGAAGCAAAAGAAGAAAAAGACAAACGGTGGGTGGGCTGCTGTCAGATCTTGCTTTTGGACTCTGGCCGAATCCCTCGTTTTCGTATCTCACCAGCGTGAACAGTTAACCATGTTTTTATGCTTGACCCTCTTTTTTCCTTAAAGATATGTTTATTTTAAAAGGTGGACGGCTATTTCGGCCTATTTTTCGTATTAGAAGGATTTCGTATTCTGCGCGCATACAGAGGCCTGTCGCAGAAACACTGGGCAAAGAGCTTATTTCTGTTGGCGCTAGGCCTAGGCTTAGAGCTAGGGAGCACTACAGCAGGGCGCAGAGCACTTTCCCTGGAAATGGGGGCCTGAAATACGAGCCAACCGATGTCCGCTGTTTCCTCCTGCGCCCAGGATAAAACGGGGCCCGGTCAGCGTGCCACTGGGCGTTCTCTTCTGACGTTTCAACAGGGCCCTGTCTCGTTCCTCCCACAATAAATTCTAACAATATAATACCCCGTGCTTTCCGCCGCAGGATATCACACATATGTACCATGATCGTATTTTGGTTTGATTGTTGCTACATACGGTCACCAAAACAACAGCGTTGCGTGTGGTATAGAATCCTCCTCGCCTGCCCGGGGAAAAGATCTCAAAAAGGGTTATAAAAAGAAGACAGAAAATGGTAAGCTGGCGGTTATAAACAAAATAAACATCACTGCATAAATCGAGGAAATCCAACCGAGTCAACCCAAAGCTCCTCTCCTCATCAATTTGATCGCCTGTTGGTTTTTTATCTTTATCTTTTATCTTTATCTTTTCGTTTTGTGTGCTTTCGTTGCTTTATTTCTTCTTCGCATCGTGCGCAACGGCGATGATCTTGTCGACGACGGTAGGGTCAGACAGCTATTGACAGTTAGTGACTTGACTTTTTTCTTTTCTTTTTAGCAACTGGGATAGAACATACCGTGGTAATGTCGCCAAGCTGGTCCTCCTCGCCGGCTAGAATCTTGCGCAGAATACGGCGCATGATCTTGCCCGAGCGGTCTTGGGCAGGTCCGGCACGATGAAGACGCCTTGGCGCCGCAAAGGGGCCAATGCTCTTGCGCACCTGCAGGATCAGCTCCTTGCGCAGGGCGTCGTTGACCTCGTTGCCATCCTTGATCGCAACGAACGCGTTTACGGCCTGGCCCGTCAGCTCGTCGTGCACGCCGACGACGGCCGACTCGGCCACCGCCGGGTGCTCAATGAGAGCAGCCTCGATCTCAGCCGTCGACAGACGGTGGCCGCTGACGTTGACGACGTCGTCGACGCGGCCGCGGATCCAGTAGAAGCCCTCGTGGTCACGGCCGGCACCGTCGCCCGTGAAGTAGTAGCCCTTGTAGACGTTGAGGTAGGTGTCGAGGTAGCGCTTGTGCGAGCCCCAGACCGTGCGCGCCATGCTGGGCCAGGCCTGCTTGAAGGCGAGGACGCCCTCAACGTCGTTGCCGGTGATCTCGTCGCCGCTGACGGGGTCGATGATGGCCGGCTCGATGCCGAAGAAGGGCAGCGAAGCGAGCCGGGCTTGGTGGGCGTCACACCCGCAAGAGGCGTGATGACGTTGGAGCCGTCTCCGTCTGCCAGTAGGTGTCGACGACCTGCGCCTCCTCCTTGCCGACAGTCTCAAAGTACCACTTCCAGACCTCGGCCGCGATGGGCTCGCCGACAGAGCCCAGCACACGCAGTGCTTCATGTCGTGCTTGACGTACTGGTCGCCAGCGCGCTTCAGCAGACGCAGCGCCGTGGGGGCGACGTAGAACTGGGTGACCTTGTGCTTCTCGATAATGTCCCAGTAGCGCGAGAAGTCGGGGTAGGCGGGCGTGCCCTCAAAGACGACTGTGGACACACCCAGCAGCAGCGGCGCGTACACAACGTACGTGTGGCCGGTAATCCAGCCCACGTCACCACCGCAAAAGTACCGGTCGCCCTCGTGGATGTCAAAGACGTACTTGCCGGTTGCCGCAGCGCCAACGAGGTAGCCACCCGTGGTGTGCATCACACCCTTAGGCTTGCCGGTGGAGCCGGACGTGTACAGCAGGAACAGGGGGTCCTCCGAGTTCATGGGCTCGGGGGCAATGTACGACGGCCACTTCTCGACCTCCTCGTGCCACCACAGGTCGCGGCCCTTGGTGAAGGGCACCTCGGCGCCCGTGCGCTTGTAGACGAGCACATGGCGGACGTCGGGCACTGCTTCAGCGCATCGTCAACAATCTTCTTGGTGCCAATCAGCTTGCCACCGCGCTTGCCCTCGTCGGTGGTGATGACGACCTTGCACTCGGCGTCGATCACACGGTCGCGCAGAGAGTCCGACGAGAAGCCGGCAAAAACGACAGAGTGCACGGCGCCGATGCGCGTAATGGCCAAAAAGGCAATCAGGGCCTCGGAATCATGGGCAGGTAGATGGCCACGGCATCGCCCTTCTTGACGCCCATCTGCTTCAGCACGTAGGCCGTCTTGCAGACCTCGCGCAGCAGCTCGCCGTAGGTCAGGTTGCGGCCATCGTTGGGCTCGTCCGCCTCGTAGATAATGGCCACGCGGTTGGGGTCCTTGAAGGCGTGGCGGTCCACGCAGTTGTACGAGGCGTTCAGCTGGCCCTCGAGGAACCAGGCGCAGTCGCCGTTCTCAAGCGAGCCGCTCTTGACCGTCTGGAAATCACGCTGCCAGGTCAGCAGCTCACGGGCCTGGCGGCCCAGAACTTCTCCGGTTCCCGGATAGACTCCTGGTAGAGCGTCTCATACTCCTCAATGCCTTTACCCGAACTGTTAGCCTATGCCTGTGCAGAAACCGGTGTGGGATAATGTTTTGAGTAGGTTTGGGTAGCTTGGGGTCGATAAGCGCAGATAACGAGACTGGCGCGCCGCGCCAATGCATTGTCGGGGGCGAAGGGACCAGGCGAGGGGCACGGAGACAAGGGAAAAAGGGAAAAGGGGGAAAGGAGTGGAAAGACTCACTACCGAGATGCGGCTTTGATGGGTGCTCTGCGGTTCCGCCAGTTAGCTTCAAATTTTTCTTTTGCTCGTCCGTTTTTTTTTTTTTTTTCGCAGAGCTCCAATTTGCTCCTCCGCGCGCGTTACCCGTTAACCTGCGCAAAAGTGGTGCGCAATCGGGAGGGAATGGGGAGCAAAATTGGAGCTCAGGCTCTTTTCGTTTTTCGTTCTTGACCAAGGGAAGCCTGCATCGCCAACGCGGGCCGCGTCTGCCCCCTTTGTGGCTTGAAAAGTCCTAAGCCAGCCTGCGCACAAAGCTGCTGCCACGGCGTTCGCCGGACCTCTTGCCAGACTCTTGCTAGACTCTTGCCACAAAGACGTGGACAGAACGCGGCCCACACCGGCCGGCTCCCTTGGATCGGACGCAATGGGGAGTCCTCGGAGGGTGTCACATACTAGCCAGCATCTTCTCCGGTGGGTCTGCGAATTAAAAAAAACGGTGGGTTAGTTGATTAAGGCGCTTTTCAAATGGGCCTGACTGGCCCAACAAAATCCAGCCGACCGCACTTCTTCCCAGACGTAACCGAGGGTAACGAAACTTACGAAAGGTGTCGACCTCATGGGCCTCAGCCACCACAGGGACCTTGGGCGGTGATGTGGCCATCGTGAGCGGTGAGAAGAGGAGATTCTTGGTTCTTGCACGGAATGCGATCTTGGAGGCGGGGACGCAACACGCTGCTGGTGTTCCGTGTTCCTGCGTCTCGTTGGAGAGAAGCGGTTTGCTGAGTCGCGCGCTTTGAGCTAGTGCCGGCTAGGAGAAGTCGGCTAAATGCGATATTCCAAGGACAACGACACGAGAGCAACGACCTCGAGGCGAGACGTTGGAGCTGTGGGTGAGGCAAAAGACACAACAAAAGGTCAGATAATGCGCATCAAGGCACAGATGTGTGCTGGAGCCGGTCGAAAGACGCCAATGGCAGCTGGGGGACCGAGCTGGGAGCTGGGAGCTGAGCTGGGCGCGTGGTAGAAGAGCTTTGCTCACCTGGATGCGCAACAGTCGGGAGAGTGCTGCTGGTTTGCTGTTGTTGTTTGGTGAAGCACGAGAGCAGCTAAACAGTGGGAGGAGAGGGAGGAAAAAAGTGAATGGTGGGGTAGTTTGAGGATCAGCCTTGTCAAGGTGGCCAGGGACCAAGAGAGACAGGAGGGCTGGGAGAGGGTTTGATGTGGAAGAGAGAGTATGGAGAGGAAAGAGAAGCAAAAGAAGAACAGGAGAGGAGGAGAAGAACAAGAGAAAAAAGAAAAAAGAAAAAAGATCCAGCGCGGCACGAGAAGGGCGAGGAGGCCGTTATTAAGTCGAGACCGCGAAGCAACAGGCTGGTCAGCGGAAGAAACAGACAAGACGACTGGACTGGCGGAGTCTGCGAGCCAGGGGAGCTATGATTAGCACGACGGGTACCCACTCGTAGCGCATGGAGGTCACACTGTTGTGCGTTTTTTTAGCATTTTCTTAGTGCGCATCCCCAAGAGTTCCTCCGCGCACCACACGCACACCCAGACTGCCCAGGCCGTACCCTTGCGCCAGACATATGGCGTGCACTATCGGGGGCAGCCATCGAAAAGTGGAGGATCCATCTGGCGCGGGGACGAGGGGGAGCAGCAACAGGCAGCTGGGGGGAAAGGCCACAGCAGCAGACCAGCACGTCTGGCGGAGTAGGGGAAGGGGCGAAAACGGGGGAGAGGGAGACCTGTCAAAAGAACAAGTAATAAGTAGCAGCCCTAAGCTGGGAGCACAGGCAAAGTGTGGAGGACAGCAAAGGTGGAGGGCGGAGGATGGCGGGTGGAAGGGAGAAAGACAACAGGGGGTCAATGGCTGCCCATGTAGCGGTACATGCTGCTTTGCGACTTACACGTTCCTGCAGGGGCCGAGCAGATGGCGGGCGTCTTGCCAGGCCGTCGATGTTGCGAGATGCTCTGGCGCTGGCAACGTTGTTGTGCCCCTTTTCGTCTTTTCCTTTCGTCTCTCGTCTTTTCGTCTTTTCATCTTTGCTTTGCTCGCCGGGTTCTCTGAATGTCGGGGCTTGCTTGTCTGGACGCTTGCGCCCCCTGTGCTTCTGTGCCTCTGACTGGGCTGTGTGACGTCGCATTCGAGGCCCTTTCGTGCATTTCTGCATTTGCAGCCCTTCCGTGCGCCCAGATGCAGCGGCATGTACCGTGACAAGGACTGGTGCGCGTGCAAGTCGCAGCAACAGCCTTTTTGGGGTGGATTTGCGATTCCGTCCGCCCGACGTCGTTTCGGCGTCCTCGTCCCACCCTCCCGCCTGGACTGGCGTTGGCGGCCGCGGGGCTCACCTTTCACTCGTCACTCGTCACCCTAGACAAACAAAGCCTTTTCTGGCTTGGGTGGGCACCCGGTGACTGCGGGAACTGCGGCCGTGTCTTTGTGCCATGGACGAAGGATGGGGTAATACAAGAGGGCAAGAAAAAGAGCGAGAAAGCGCCAAAAGAGAGCAATAAAAGAGGTTGCGTGCTAGTGATAGTGGTGTCTATCATACGTTGTGTTTGGTGTGTTTGGTGTGTGCGGGGAAAACACGATGGAGATGGCGGTCGGCGAAGATGCACCTTGGGGACCTCTGAGACCTCTGAGACCTTCCTGCTGCTGTCGGCGAGTGCTCCTGCCCTGCAACTGCGATTGTTTTTTCCTTTCCCAGTCTCCCCCCTACCGCTCCTGCTTTGTGCGGACTACATGTACCGGTACAACCGTTGTGCCTTCCTCGTTGGTCACAAACATGCTCCATCGGCGTCCTTGTTGGCTTGGCGCATCACCGCCTCCGGGCTGCCACGATGGGAGATAGAAGGAAGGCGGCGCGTTCGTATATTAACGTCACCTTGCCCTTTGGCTGTTTTACTGGCTGATATTCTCACTCATATGGAGTGCGCACCATGAGGCACTGCAGCGGCTTCACGACAGCATCCTCGCGGGTGGACAGGGGGTCTCATTCTTCCTTCGGCGCTTCTTTCCGCCAACACGGCAGAGCCTGAAAGAGCCTGGGTGATTTCGCTTGCTGACGGCCTGCCTCGACCCTCTTTTCTCTTTTTCAATCTCTTTTTTTTCTCTCATGAGTACGAGTAAGCTTTACCTTCTCCTGCCCGTCCCTCATCATTTATCTCACAGCTTTACTCTCGCAAGCGGCGAGGCATGTTATGCGTCCGGTGCATCTTCTCTCGCCTTGTCCTTCGTGTGTAGCCTAGACGTAATAAGCGCTGTATCTTACCTTGCACGTCGAGCTGTCTAAAGATACCTTTTCATGGAATACGTAAAAGCCTTTGGAAGCCTTTGCGGAGCATATCCCAGTGGAGAGAAGGGAGAAGGTGCCAAGCGAGTCTCCCAGCTCAAGAGAAGAAGGAGTGACGGGGCGAACCCCGCACTCGCTCGCAGCTGCCCCGTCGCACAGTTGTGTTTGCAAATGGAGCAATGCCCCCTTCTCTGCAGGCGCGCCGCTGCAAACCGCGCAACGAGGCAGTCTGTTGTACTCGTATCTTACTCCCGTACATGAAGTCTGCATCGCTCCTGCCCGCGCAAGTCAATAATGGCCGTGCTGAGGAGTGGCATCGCGCCACAATTTGCCAACTTTTGTGTACCGGTACATTGTTTCTCCAGCGGTCACACTATGGACGAGGAGAGGTTCTGGTCGATATTTTAGTTCGGTTCGCTGTTCGTTGTCCGTTGTATCTTATTTGTTTCTGGCTGCGCTCCTGCTGCTTTTTGGAGTGCCCGCAATTTCGCCCACCTGGAACGAGCCTGACTGGCTCCTTCCCTCTTTTCTTTCGGCTTCGCTAGTTGTTCTTTCCCTTCTTCCTTGTGCTGTTTTAGTGTCGTTTTTCCTGTGTTTCTGTCCCTCTTACGTGTAAGACGAGTAAGATGAGGTTGTGGGTTTCCCCAACCGCGTTAGCGCCCTAATAGACCTCGATCGACGGCCCCTTTCTCTTGTCGTTCTCAACCCACCTCCAAAGTTTGCAGATGTCACGCGCGCCATCCCATCCCTCTCCCCCCGAACGCCCAGCTTTTCTTTTTGAGTTTCTGCGAGTACGGAGTACATGTACTTGTATTTCTTCGGCCTCCCTGAGACCCACCGCCAGTCTTTGCGCCGGAGCTCAAAGTACGACCTCGACAAAGGCCCTTGCCACCCGCCCGGTGAGATGTGGCCGCAAAGGTTTCGGTTGGAGAGAGCACAGCCTGGCAGCGAGGCCAGCAGAAACCAAACCCACACCAGATCTGGCCTTCCGGTGGCCGCTAACCCCCCTCTTCCTGCTCTGACGTTTTGGTCTGATTCGGTGTGGGGTCACCTGTTGCGCGCGATGGGTGAACGGAGAAATGGATGGCCACAGTCAAAGCACAAACCAACAAGGGCGGCAGAAATCTGCGCCAGTAAGAGGCTTGCGCCAAATACCAGTGCGGAAGAAGACGCACAGGTCGTGCCCAAACAAGGCGTGCTTTCATATCCGCAACGAGGACTGCTTCTCATGACCTCGCCAGGCCAGCCTGGCCCAGGACCTCGGATGTCGCAAGATGGGCTGATGACTGGTTTCGGTTTCAAGCTACGAGGACGTCAGAATACACGCCCAACTGGAAGACGCAAAAGGAGGAGGACACCGTCCCCATTTTCCTCTTTTCAGGTTTTTTGCCAGTCTTTGCACATCACAGAGTGGCTTGGGACTCGGCCGTCGTTGCATTGGACCCCGTTGCGCTGGGCCGTGTCGACCTTTCCTCGTTGAAGACGGAAAAATAGAAACGAAATACTGTGGTTGCATTGCCCTGCAAGTTCTTCCCGTCTTCCAGCAACCCGACAAAGGAAGCTCCAGGGGGTCCGAGAGCCAAGCAAGGCTTGGACGAAACAGCAAAATTCCGACTCGTATGAATGGACAATGCATCAGCAAACCAAAGGGCTCTGTGTGGGCAGTCCTTTGCTGGAATAGCCGAGATCTTTTTTTCTTTCTCTCTCTTTTCTTCCGTTGTTCTCTTTTTCCTCTTTGGTGCCTTCAAAGCGAGATGCACGTAGGCGGTCGAAACACCAGGCCATTCCGACAGAGGAGGCTGGCTGGACAAACGGAGAACCCGTCCTTCTTAAAGGCCATGACTTGTTCTAGAAGGGCGAACGCGACAAGGACACAGGCCAAGCCGCACGCCCGCCCGAAGGGGACTATGATTGCATGCCTGCCTTGTGGCCCGTCACGCTTTCCTCAAAGAATGAAAACAAACAGATTGCGTTTTGACTTAACCGCGCGACATCCGAGATCCGAACAATTCCAAATACGGACAAAAAAGGATGCCAGTCGGGCACGACCGAATGGCAAGATCGGAGCCTATGTTTGTTTTCGAGATTTTTGGTCCTTTTCTTCGTCTCTTATTCGTCATTCGGTTCCGTAATGGAAAAAGAAACGGGCTCCAAGAAGGCCTGGAATGGGAAGAAGCGGGAACCTGAAGGGATGCTGGATCTCAGCGTGCATCTTTGCCCTTTCGTCCGCAAATAAGCCTAATGGCCCGTGTACTTTAATTGTAAGTGTCATGCGCGGATGTATGAAGATAATATAAATGTGGACATGGACGGAAAAACAGGACGCATCGCGAATGTTCTTTGCACAAAGTGGCTGTTCTGGAAAACACATGCAGTGCTCGGTAAATACTTGGACTGAGTATATTGGCCGTTGTTGGCCCATGAACCCGTATATTAATGCCAAGCCCGTGCCATTCACCTTACATATGCATTTCATCCTGTATTACCGTGCCCCCCAATAAGGGGGAGGGGCTTTGGCTTCTCGTCAGAACACAAGGGGCAATATATGCGAAGCACATTTGGAATTCAGAGGGCTCTCTCGATCAAAGATGAATCAAAGATCAAAAGCAGACGCTCTACGGCCTTTCCTGCTTCGGAAAAGCTCACAGATCGTTTGGTAATATCACGAGACCGTTTGGAAACAGGCGAGATGGCTCGAGGCCACCACACCCACGGGAGAATGTTTGGTTTGGGATGTGTGCAACAAGCGAGAGTATCGATCGAAGCTCCAGCCCACAGCCTGCCGTTGTCCATCGCTGGACTGCAGGGTCGATCATTCCAGCATGCAAGGTACCAAACTGCATCTCGGGTCGACTGGCCGGCTACAGATCACAAACAACAAATCGACAAAGAGGGCGTTGTATGGCTTGCAATAGTTCCGGGCTCGTCAGGCACAGGATGCACACTTGCCGAGGTGGTTGGAAGATGAGGCTAGCCCTGAGACCTGAGACCATGCGTACTGGGGACGATCGCAAGTAGCTGTACATGTGCATTTGGAGTCGTTTGTCCATGTAGCGGCCCATCCGTTGTGGCAAGGCGGTGTGTGAGACGAAGTGTATGGTTTGACGTGCATAGCTTGATTACTTCATAAAAGTGTGATGCAGAGACGCAATGTAAAATAAGAAAGGGCCTGCACAAAAAAAAGGTGAAAAAGGAAACACCAATGCTCTCTGGTATTCATCAAGACGTGTAGCTCGTTGTCCCTAATGCCCCCTCCCCTCTTCTCTCTGCAGGGCTGGCCTTTCCCGCTTGGGGCGCCCTCTCGCGCGAGCTCCTGTCGGGTCGGGGTAGTGACGTCTGGCTTCTGGGAAGTGAGGTGGTATAGTGCCACTGGGAGGCGGATGTGCGCCATCCTACCTTTCAGACATGGCGCCTCTTGCGAGTAAAAGTCACGTCGACGGTGCAAGTGTGCTTTGATGCCATTGGGTGTTCATACCCGCGCCTCACAGCTTCAAGCCTTTGACTGTAAACCTCTGGCCGCAAGTTGATATCGTCCTCCTCTCTCGGGGCAGCGCCAATACTCGTCGTCCGCCTCTTCCCGCCCCTGTCGTCGCATTTTTCTTTCTTTCTTTATCTCTTCTTTTTCTTCTGGTTGTCGTCGCCGCCGTTTCACATGTCCATGCTCATGAGGTACATTTCAAATATCCGCATAAACTTGGCCACAAACGCCTCCAGGTGGAAAATGACCTTGGTGCCCGTCTTGATGCGGTGCTCGTAGAACGCCGACCACCGGATCACCTCGGGCTTGAGGTCGTCGTCGATCAGCGCCACTAGCCTGAATGTCAAGGTCCGCAGAATCGTCGTCGGCGGTATACAGTGCGTCAGCAGGTCGTACAGCTTCGCCCGTACCTGCAAGATGCGTGCCGGTGTGTGCTCATCCATGATTTTCCTTGGCGATGTGGCCAATAAGGGCCTCCCAGTCGGGCGGTGGATTGGCGTGTTGTCTGTGATTTTCTCGCTACCAAACTGTTAGCAGGGCCTTCCCGGAAAATGATGACACAAAAAGAAACGAGAGAAGGAGAAGAAGAAAAAGAAGTACAAGAGAAAAAAAAAGAAAACAAAAAAGAAAAGTCTGCTGGCAACTCACTTTTGTGCGTGTACGGCCTCATACATGAGCAGCGCCCGCCGCAGGTTGCGCCCGCTTGTCTCGGCAATCCGCTGGTTCAGCCCTGGCAGCACGGGCCAGCCCTCGCGCTTGCCCGACGCCGCCAGCACCGTGCAGATCTCGTCGTGCGTCGGTGCGGCCACCCGCACCAGCAATGTACGCGACCGGATGGGCGCGATAATGTTGGCCGTCGAAGTCGCTAACAAAATCAGGCGCAGATTGGGCGAGTACTTTTCCATGGTGCGGCGCAGCGCCGCCTGTGCGTCCCGCGTCAGGTGGTCCGCCTCGTTGATCACGACTACCTTGAAGCGCTGCTTGGCCGACTGGTCGACCTGCTGCGTCTGGGCCACCTCCTTGAGCAAGTCCTGCACGACCACGCGGTCATAGTTGCCGACGTCCGAGGGCGTGATCTCGAGGTGGTATACGGACGCAACGACGTTGAACTCGAGCTTGCGGTTGGTCGTCGTCTGGAAAACACGCGCATCAATCTTTGATCTTCTCCACGCCAGGGCCGTACAGCTCCTTCAGCGTGGCTACGATGCGGGTCTTCTTGCCGGCTCCGGACGGGCCGTAGACGAGCAGATGTGGGAAGTCGCCGCTTTTGCGCCTGTTGTAACGGGAGATGGTCAGCTACTGTGTAACGTTGACCGCCTGGGAAGCCCCGGCAAGTCGCCGAGATCGCCAATGCGTCCAGGCAGGACATACCAAGGACCGTAACCGGTCTGTGAGGTTCTGGGTGGTAGGTGAGGCTGTCGAGCGACCGCGGCCGATGCTTGTCGACGATGAGCGCCATTGTGCGTGGAGTTGTGAGAGTTTAGCGAGATAAGGTGTCCGTCTATTGAAAAGCGTGTCGAGGAAGAGATCGAGAAATCGGCACAAAATGCAGCCCTGGGTTGTGAAATGTGGTGATGATGGACGCCAAAGCTGGCGGGACAAGGAAAAATCGCAAGACGCGTCGCGGTTAGCTGCTCGTAGGCATTTCCACTTAACGCGGTAGTGGTCTGTGCACGAGGTCACTGGGTCAATCACGTGGTGATAATATATCACGATCACAGATAAGAATATGTCACGTGGGGTCGTCAAACCCCAAGCTATTTTTCGGAGCCCCCAAAACGCAGAAAAAATGCCAGGCGCACACGTGACGGATTAGGGCTACCACAGAAAATTGTCCCGCTTGTCCTCCTAGGCGGACTAGTTTTTTTTTATGTCGAACTTTTCCCCTTCCCTCTGAAATCTTCCTCTCCCACTTCGACATCGACACTCCTTTCGACACCTCACCACCAACACCACCCATCCCTTTGTCGACAAAATGTGAGTTGCGGCTCTCCCGACGACGACATTTGCTTCGCGGCTGCGTTGCTGTGCGCCTTGTTTCTGGATCTGCGACAATTCTCGCCAGCAAAACCCGTTGCCGTTGTTGTCGTCGATTTCTCCACGATCTCGCGATAAAAAATAATACCAAACCGGTTCACTGACACAGCCTCTCAGGTCTCACCGCAAGTACGAGGCTCCTCGCCACGGTTCGCTCGCTTACCTTCCCCGGTACGACCTCTCCTCCCTCGCTCTCGTCGACAAAAAAACCTCTTCTCCGACAATTGCCAAAAGCCCTCTCGTCGACTTCTACATCGATCGAAATAGGACCCGGCTGCTTGACGGAGAGAAGGAATTTTCAACAAGGACCTTTGGACTAACAATATGAATTTAGGAAGCGGAGTGCCAGCCACCGTGGTCGCGTTAAGTCGTAAGTGAACGGGAAGACCCTGAATGTGATGGAAGCGCAGCAACGGACGCAAAGCCTTTCTATACTCGTGGCACATCTCAGATGCTAACGTCTGCACAGCTTCCCCAAGGATGACCCGAAGAAGCCGGTCCACCTGACCGCCGCTCTCGGCTACAAGGCCGGTATGACGACGATTGTTCGCGACTTGGACCGTCCTGGTGCCAAGTCGCACAAGAAGGAGGTCCTGGAGTCGGTGACGCTGATTGATACCCCGCCTGTGCGTACGACGCAGCCCGCTTGGTCTTTGTTGCGCCAATGGCTAACATCTTTTTTTGCAGATGATCGTCGTGGGCCTTGTTGGTTACATCGAAACCCCCCGCGGCCTGCGGTCGCTCACCACCGTGTGGGCTGAGCATCTCGGCGACGAGCTGAAGCGCCGGTTCTACAAGAACTGGTACAAGTCCAAGAAGAAGGCTTTCACCAAGTACGCCAAGAAGCACTCGGAGAGCAAGGGTGCCTCCATCACCCGCGAGCTGGAGCGCATCCGCAAGTACTGCACGGTCGTCCGCGTCCTGGCCCACACCCAGATCCGCAAGACGCCCCTCAAGCAGAAGAAGGCCCACCTGATGGAGATCCAGGTCAACGGCGGCTCCGTCGCCGACAAGGTTGAGTTCGGCCAGGGCCTGTTCGAGAAGCCCGTGTCGATCGACACCATCTTCGAGCAGGACGAGGTCATCGACGTCATTGCCGTCACCAAGGGCCACGGCTTCACCGGTGTCACCGCCCGCTGGGGCACCAAGAAGCTGCCGCGCAAGACGCACAAGGGTCTGCGCAAGGTAGCCTGTATCGGTGCCTGGCACCCGGCCCACGTCCAGTGGACTGTTGCCCGTGCTGGTCAGGACGGTTACCACCACCGTACCTCGGTCAACCACAAGATCTACCGTGTTGGCAAGGCCGGTGCCGACGACAACGGCTCGACCGAGATCGACGTCACCAAGAAGACCATTACTCCGTATGTGCCCTGCACGACTCCGCGACCCCTGCTACTGAGCTGTTGTTGTTGCTCTCTTCCTCTTCCCCCTCGTACTGTTGCTAACACCATCCCAGCCTCGGTGGCTTCGTCCGCTACGGCAACCTCAACAACGACTTTGTCATGGTCAAGGGCTCCATCCCTGGCATCAAGAAGCGCGTTGTCACTCTCCGCAAGTCCCTGTTCACCCACACCTCCAGAAAGGCGCTCGAGAAGGTCACCCTCAAGTGGATCGACACCTCGTCCGAGTTCGGTCACGGTGCTTTCCAGACGGCGGCGGAGAAGCAGCAGGTCCAGGGCACCCTCAAGAAGGACCTGGTTGCCAGCTCATAAGCAGCTGCGCCAGAAATGGTGGCAGGCTGTGGTTGAGTTTGGGCGTCGGCTTGGGCATGTGTATTTCGGGGGAACGATATAAAAGCAGCGGACGGGAAAATCGGATGGGCTTTGCGCTATTTATTTCTTGTTTCTTCGTTAACCGTGTTGTTTTGTTTGTTGGGAAAACGCTTTGGGAGCGCAAACATTTCCCAGGAACGAAAAAAAAGAGGAAAAGAGATGGACGAATGTCCTCCATTTCGAGAACGAGATGGGAGCGTTTTATACACCTATATGAATGAACAAAAAACATTGAAAGATAACCAACACCCACGTTTACCCAGCTACATCAATTGATGTCGTGTTGATTGATGTTGTGTTGGATAATTTGGCATTGAAATGCGAACTATTCGTGATGTGAGGTTATGCACCATAATGGTAATGAGTAGGCAGTATATTACTACAGGTACCAATACAGTGGGGGCCCAGACCATACATGCCGTGGAAGGAGCGCTCTAGTTGCGTCATTGTCGCTTTCCTTCCCTGAGCCGCCCCCTCCACTTTTCAAGCTTTGCAGGAAGCGACAACACACACTCTGGACCAGCAAACCTACATGAAGACCTGCCTAATTTGCCCACGTATCTCGATCGCTCTTGCCCATTCAGCCTTCCCACTGTCTAACCCCTGGAGGTACTTAAGGCTGGCGCCTTCCCGACTTGCACGCCTCGCCGCTCGTGCCACGGCAAACAACAACACACATCTCGGCAGAAGCACCATTTCTCTTGTCACGACACAAACACCGCACCACATCACCACATTCGCACACCCACCTGCACCGTCGCACCACCTACGGACACGCTCTCGCGCATTCCACATCTCCCCACCCGCAGCCATGTCTTCCGACGACGCCTACGCATCCTTCCTCGACAAGGCCAACGAGGACCCCAACGCCGGCCGCGCAAGGCCCGCGGACAAGGAGCCCAAGGCAACTGCTCAGAGCAAGTTCAGCGCGAATGCGAAGCAGGTGCCCCAGAAACTGGTCACGGCCGCCAAGGACCGCTTCTACACCAGCGAGGCAGACGAGCCCTTTGTCCCCGTGTGCTTCGGCCTCGGCAAGGCCACGAGTCTTCCGAATGAGGGTGAGATGACATCTCCCAAGGCCGTGTCCTGCTGTAAAATATTCACTGCCCAGGAATCTAACGTGCACAGACGAGTTTCATCAGCATCACGGACAGCGAGCACTCGGCCGACAGCATCACGATCCTGGACCCGGTGGACTGGGACAAGCAGGGCAGCTACAAGCCCCTGATCGACGAGCTGCAGGAGGCGTCCAAGGGCAACGACGTCCGCGTGTACCGCGTGCAGGTTGATTCGACGCGGGTCGAGTACTGGCTGGTGTCGACGGTCGACGGCAACCTGCTGGGCTACAAGGCCAAGGCGATTGAGAGCTAAATGGGGGGGCATTATCAAACTGGCACGGCTGAAACAGGGCCACTGTTGACACCCACGAGGATGAGGGAAGAAATGGGCACAACCACGACCACTGGCGAATACGGGATATCTGTACAATCTGTTTTATTGCATTTGCTGCTTCTGCTGTCCACTTGTTGTGCTCTTGCTGTGCTACTGTGCTTTGGTCTCTCTGATTCGGTTCTTTTTCTCTCTCTCTTTTTTCTGACCCCCGCGATGTGGCTATTGATACAGTAACCAGCTAATCGTGCTGGTTTCCTGGGATACTTTGCCAACATCGGACGACAGGTCAATACAAGCTCACGCTGTGCACCTGACAGCCGTGAAAATATGTCAGCAGCTCGATGACGAAATAGCCCCGCATTCGACTCAGTGGCAGCTGTGCCCTTTTCACGATCGCATCAACAAGCACAAAAACAGGAGAACAACAGTTCAAAGTATGGATCGGTATGGCGGAATGGCCATGCCAGATGACGGCGCGGCCAGCGCTGGTAATAGCTCAGGAGACTCACCGACACTCCCAGTGAGCTTTGCCAGCAGTCGCAAGGCCGTTCGATTCGACATCAGTGGTGCAGACAGCGATATTGGCGACCTAAATGCCTGTGGCAATGGCGACTCGAACTGGCGTCCACCAGTGTCACCAGCGTCACCAGTATCACCAGTGCCACCAAGATTACCGGCTTCGTCATGCTCGACATCGTCCCTCGAGCCCTTCCCCCCCAAAGCTGAAGGTGACCATGTCCTTTATGAAGGCGTACAAAGCGATGCGCGGACCACGAGACATGGAGGCCTAGCCCGCTTTTTGCCCGCCTCGGGACATGGCGTGAGCGAAACGGCAACGCCTCTGGTTTACGGGACGAAGAGGACCCGTTCAGGCTGGCTGGGCGAGACGAAATCAGGTTCAGTCTACAATTTTGGATGTCCTCCCCTCCCTCTATGCTGTGACAGAACATGAATCTAACGCAGGGAGAGAGGCAGACTTCTCAACGACGTCAACGATGCCATTGTCGGTGACGGTGACGATGATCTCAGCAAGCGCTGGACAAGGCCCTTTGTCCGTGACAGCATCGACAATGAAAGCGCTGCACGCAAGACTGTGTTTTACTTTGAGCAGCCAACAGCAACTCCTATCGACGATTTTCTGGAGGGAAGCCGTTGCATGAACACGGCGATGACGAAGAGGACGACAGCGTCATTACCGACCATGTCTTGGATCACACGAAGATGGACCAAGGCTGGATAAATGCCAACGGCCCTTCCGATTTCGACGGTACAACGTGCTCAACAGCATCGCCTTTGACGGGGCCAGGGATCTGGAGCTAACAGCATTTACAGATGAGGATCCGTACGTGTCTGATAACGATGGCGCTCCGTCCGAGGCACGCATCTCGCCAGCTGTGTTCCGCACGCTGGCTGCCGGCTGCACGCTGGATGATGTCGACTGCCTGCATCAAACCTTGCCTGAAGCACCGTCGCTTCGGCCGGTGACTCCCAGGACAAGATCATGGATGTGTCCAAAGACACGACACGTTGCAACAATGTCGTACCGTACTGCCACCGCCGCCAATTTGATATCCACACCGGCGAGGAGCTGAGCCCAGCCTATCGCGTCGAACCGGGGCCTCCAAGCTCAGTGCTTTGGTCACCGCCTGGCGTCACGCCCGAGCGGGCTGGACTCTACTTGTTGCTCCTCCAAGAGGCCAAGGCGAGCAGCAGCAGCCGGTGCGTGGAAGTGGCATGCCCGCGCTATTTCAAAAGATGGCACCACTGGACTGTAACGATTTGCGGACTCGTCTGTATGGAGGCCCACAGAGAGAACGCAGCAAAGGAGACACATGCGGCCAATCGGCGTCATCAACTTCATCGTGCTCATCAAGCTGGCCATCGCCCCCGTCGCTGGGGTCTGTAGTTGATGGAGAGGGCGACGGCCAAGATGAGCATCGCCGAACAATGACATTTACTTGGGTGAGTGGCGCCTTTGTCGACATGGCATACCTTGAGCTAATATGCCCTTTTTTTCAAATCAACAGAGTGAAGTCAATGAAGTCGTACGAAGCTGCCGCTTTGATACTACTACTAGGTCATTGGTGGATGCCGACACAGGCGCTCTTCTTCGAATGCTGTCGTCACCGAACGTGCCCTTTTACAGACATTCGCGACAGCTGGCACGCCATTCAGGCTGGCCAAGCTGCCAATGCCCGCCTCGTTGCTGCCAACGAAGAAGCACAGGCCGCAATTACAGCCCAGTCTTGTTGTCTCGCCGCTGTTGAGCACAAGGTGGAGCTGTGCCACGAAGCTGAGCGCGCCCGTGAGTGCCACGAGGCCCAGGACCACTAACCGCGAGCAGTACCGCCTCGAGCAGCAGGAGAGGCAACGTGCTGCGCGACAGGCACGTCAAGCCCGTAAGCTGCTCCGCCGGCGCCAGCGCATATTGCGCGGCATCAACGAGAATCTGCATAGCCTGCGGACGATGGTGGGCGAGACTGAGGCACGGCTGGCACGGGGCCGCGAGCTGCGGACTGTGCTCGCCCCAGCGGCTGCGGGACGGCGAGGCCCGGCTGCAACGGCTGTGCCGGGACCACGGCGTTGCTGATGTGGCAGCCCTGTCGGAGGTGTTGACGGCCAAAATGGCACAGTTGGGCGTGGAAGAGGAGGAGTGAAAGGGTGAGTTGTGGGCTCAGTCGGCATCTTGTCGCTTCCGTCGTCGCGAGCGACATGATTTTATTTCTATAATGTACTTTTATCACGGCCTGTTTGCCCGTTGCTTAACCATGTGGCTCCTAACCCGAGCAGAAGGTCTTTATGCAGAATGGACCAAATAAAAAGATCCAAGTAAAGAGTAAGAGACAAGCAAACAACAGACGAGGAACAACCCGCATGTGTGAGGTGACCAAAAATGTGTGAATATATATCATGAGCAGAGTTCGTATGTTAAGACCCAATTACCAACCAAAAGGAGAAGAAAAAAGAAAAAAGAAGAAAAAAACACCCCTGTTGCCGCCCGCAAACCAGTATTTTTTTATTTTAGTTGCCCCAGAACGCCAGTATGCCAGATGACAGTAAGACCAAGAAAACGACAAGAGAATAAGAGTGAGAATGCGAATAGAGGATGCAGAGCAGGCGAAGCGAAGAGATGCGAGCCGAGATGCCCTTCTCGGGCGAGCATACCTGCCCGCTTATTTGTTGTTGACAACGCCGACCTTGGCGGCGCGCAGCACGCGGCCGTTGAGGCGGAAGCCCTTTTGCTGCGTGTGGAAACGGTGTTGTGCTCCTTGTCGGGCATGGGCGTCATGAACGTGGCCTCGTGCTCGTTGGGGTCAAACTTGTCGCCGTGGGGTCAAAACGCTCGAGGCCGTGCTTCTTGAGCGTGTTGACCAGCACCGTCTCGGTCATCTTGAGGCCGTCGACGAGGTTGATCAAGTCCTGGTTGGCCTCCTCCTCGGCAGCGGCAGCAGCGTCAGCAGCATCGGCGGCCGCCTTCGTCTCGGGCACCATGGACAGCGCGCGGTCCAGGTTGTCGACGCTGTCGACGAGGTCCTTGGCGAAGCCCGTAATGGCAAAGTCGCGCGCCGACTTGACCTCGCGCTTGGTGCGCTCCTGCAGGTTGCGGAAGTCGGCCACCGACCGAAGGTACTTGTCCTGGGGGGTGTCAGTATGCGGCTGGCCTTTCATAATCAAATAAAAGGCGATAATCAAATAAAGGCGGAAAGGTTGAATAAGTGAGCGTGTCGCCTACCTTCCACTCGAGCGCCTCCTTGGCCTTGGTCTCGAGATCCTTGCGCAGCGCAGCAGCACCCGTAGCGCTCAGCGGCTCGCCGGCAGCCTCGCCCTCCTTGGCGGCAGCGCATCGCCGGCCTCGGCCTTGGACGCATCCGTCTCGCTGCTGTACCACCGGCCGGCAGACAGGACCTGTCTTGACCGGACAGCCGAGGCGGCGGCGCTGCGGAAGGGTGTCGCGGTCTGGAAGAGAGGTGTGGTGGCGGAGGCGGTCGTGCGCGGGACCCGGACGGCCAGGCGCGCAGCCTTGGAGGGGGCCGAAGCAAGCTGACGGAGCATCTTGGAGGTTGGGAGGGAGGATGGTTGAGGTTGGTGATGTGGTGGGGAAGAAGAAGAGGGAAGAGGAAAGAGACAGAGCAATTGGCGCAGTATAAAGAAGAAGGCAAAGACAATAGACGTTTACAAGAGCAGAGCCGGGCAGCAGAACTGGCGTGGTGTCGTGCGGCAACTGGTTTTTCACACCCTCGGTGTTAAGGCTTGTCGTTGAATTGTGGAGGGGAGCTTCTTTCCTTTTTCTTTTTTTTCTCTTTCGCTCCTGCCTCACTTGGCGTCTTCTATGTACTACGCTCGGGTTCTACCGTTTTGCGCCTGCAGCTTCCCTTGTAAGTTAAAGATACCTGTTACAGCGCTCTTGCTGCGCTGAAAAAACCTTGGTGCTGGCACTATTTGCCTCCGTTTCCGGCTAGGCGGCAACGCTCATTGGCTGTTGGGCGCTTTCACGTCAATAGGCCTGCGGCCGGCGTGTCATTAAAAGTCATTAAAACAACCCCTCACGTGCACACCAGTCACTGTTACAGTGCTCCAGCACCTGTTTGGAAGCACTGAAAGCAGCGTCCGCCTAGCGCCACCGCCACACCACAATACAAAGCAGACCCTTGCAATTTTTAGCTGGTGCAATTTGAGCCACATCTGCCGTCGCGCGCGCCATCTTCACCATCTCTCCTTGAGCAGAGACGACGTCGACCACCCACCCCCCATCGCGCCCGACGACGACACACCGGGCGACCGTCTTTCTTTTCCGAGTCTCGTCGACCATCTCCCCCTCTGCGTTCCACTTTCCGAAGCCTTTGCCGGCGCTTTTTGTTCCTCCGTCTCTTTCCTTTCTCTCGCCTTCGTCCTCGTCTTCATCCTCGTCCTCTCCCTCGCCTCGCCTCGCCCACCATGGACTACGACGCGATGCTCATGGACGACGGCGAGTCGTTTGGCCCGCCGTCAAGATCTCGCAGGCTGACCTCGAGCGCGTCAAGTTTGAGCTCACCAATGTCGACCTGTCCTTTGCCAACTCGGTTCCGCCGCATCGTCCTCGCCGAGGTGCCCACCATTGCCATTGACATTGTCGAGGTCGAGGAGAACACGAGCGTGCTCGCCGACGAGTTCATTGCGCACCGGCTGGGCTTGATCCCGCTCAACTCGAAAAACGCCGACGACGTCGTCTACTCGCGCGACTGCGACTGCGAGCAGTATTGCGAGCTGTGCTCCATCAAGCTGACGCTGCACGCCAAGTGCACCAGCGACGAGATTATGAAGGTGTACGCGCGCGACCTGGTCGTCGACCCGTCGCGGCCCAACCAGTGGGTCGGCACGCCGTGATCCGCGACCCGGACGGCCTCGGCGTCATGATCGCCAAGCTGCGCAAGGGCCAGGAGCTGCAGATGACCTGCATCGCGAAAAAGGGCATCGCCAAGGAGCACGCAAGTGGTGTCCGACGGCCGCCGTTGGCTTCGAGTACGACCGCACAACAAGCTGCACCACCTCGACATGTGGTACGAGCAGGATCCGGCCAAGGAGTGGTACGTTTTGAGTAGCCCCGTCCGATATGCTGTACATTTATTTTCTTTGCTTTCTTTGTTTTCTTCGTTTTCTTGCGCTGACTCTTGTCTCTCTTTTCAGGCCCCCAACAGAAAACGCCCGGCTCGAAGAGCCCCCGCAGAGGGCGAGGTGTTTTGACTACGACGCCGTGCCCGGCCGCTTCTACTACGACATTGAGTCTGTCGGCCAGATGGAGCCCGACGCCATCGTCCAGAACGGCATCAAGGCCCTGCAGCAGAAGCTGGCGGCGCTGATCCACGAGCTGAACGCGACAGAAGGCGGCATGGACGACGACCTCGGCGGCGGCGGCGACGACGACTACAACCCGCAGTCACCCGAGTACAACGGCATGAACGGCGGCGGCGGCGGTGCAGGAGGCGACTCGTGCAAGACCAGGGCTACACGACGCCGTATGCTGGCGGCGGCGGTGGCGGCGGCGGCCAGGGCGGCTGGGGTGCAGGTGGCACGACACCGTATGGCCAGACACCATACGGCCAGTCGGGCTGGAACTGAGATGAACGGAGATGAACGGACGTGCTCCGTCTCATTCGAACTTGCACAACTTTTTCCAAATTCAATACTTTGTGTATTTTATTTTACCCATCTTTGGCTGGCAGGCTGGCGGCGGCGGCGTTTTCGGATCTTTGGTACAATGTTTGATTTTGCAATTTTCCCCTTTTTTTTTTCTATTCTGAACCAACTACTATCTAGCAGGGAAAGGGGGATCTAAATAAAAAGAGCGCGTCTTTTTGTTTTGAATTTTAGAGGTGTCTGGAAAGGTCATGTGAAATACCAAAAAGAGACAGTGGGAAGAGGGGATATAAAATGGACAGCAGCAATAGCAGGCACGATACTACTATCTGATGGCGCAAAACAGGTCAAATTATATGCCCGGGTGCGTGACGGGCAAGGGACAAATGCAGGCAACCAGGGCTGTTCTATCTGGGCAGCAAGGCCACTCTATCTGACTCCGTCTATTCGGGAAGGTAAAGGAAATGAGGAGGACGTGAGAATGGGAGGAAGGAAGAAAAGCGGGAAAAAGAAAGCAAAAAGAAGAAAAGCGGGAAAAAGAAAGCAAAAAGAAGCAAAAGAAGCAAAAAGGTACCATACAATGCCCAGCCGTCTAGTACAATATCTATTTTTGAAAGGGGCATCCCAACGCCAGTCATGCATGCGTAATATAACAACGAAAACAAGACGCAACTATGTGCACAAAGCCGCCAGGTAAAAAGACCATGTGTCTCTACTCCGGGTCCGCAGGCCCTTCATCTTGCTGGTACATCTTGCGATGGCCCTCCAAGAAGACAAATGTAAAGATGGTGTGCCTAGACAGTCAGCATGAGAACGACCAAGAGCGTAAACAAAAGAGCAACAAGAGTGCAAAACTGAGGGCAAAACTACGGTCCTAGACGGATAAAGCTCGGTACCCAGCCTTGAACATCCACCGCAGGCCTCGGCCGCGTACAGCTCGCCGAGCACCGTCGTCAGATGCGCGCGTGCGACGACATGACGCGCGTCTTGACCACGTCGATCGGCTCGTTCACCGTTGCCGCCGCCACACCGCCAGGAACGAGGCAATCAGGTGCGCCGTCCAGCGAGTCCTGTCAGCGGCGTCGTTCGCCAGCAGAACGCGCTTCGCGCTGTCGTACGAGGCAGCTGCGACGCCGTCATGGCCGCCGCGCGCATGCTGTTGGGCCCACGCCGCGGAACCAGCCCTTGACAATGCCCTCCTCGGCGCAGCCAGGCGCACCAAGCCGTCCAGCGCGTGCCGGTAGCCGCGGCGCTGCTTCCACCGGCAGCGCCGCATCGTGCTGCATGCGCACATTGAGCACGTCGGCCGCGTTGCCAGCAAAGGCCACCCGCCAGCCGGCCACCGACGCGAGCCACGACAAGGCGGCCCAAACGGGACAACCTGGGCCTTTTTCGCTTTGCCCGTCGGCGTGGGGCCCTGGGCGTATCGAGGCGGCCCTTGATGGCCTCGTAGAGACCGAAGCGCGTCGTCGAGTAGGTCAGCTGGCACGCAGCAGCGAGGTCGGACAGGCCGGACTGTAGAGGCCGCGGATGCCCTCGTTGCGCACAAGTAGTGCAACAGAGGATGGGCCGCTCATGGAGCTGCGGCATGCTCGCCGATGGCGCAGTACTGCAAGACGGACTTGACGAGGTCCATGGGGTGGGTGACGCAGGCAGCCAAGCTGCTGGCGCTGCCGCCAAACCAGAAGGGGTAGTGTATCGAGGCGATGCAGGTTTCGACACGGGTTTCGAAGCGGCGACCGGGGTGGCCGGCGCGACTTGACGGCCGCCGCCGCCGCCGCCGCCGCCGCGACGGAGGAAGGGCCGGTTTTTGTGCGATGGCCAATGGTTGGCAGAAGAATTTGCGTAGTCGTGGAAGCCTGGAAATAGAGTAATAAAGTACGCGCCGGTGTTGGGTTATAACATGGGGCGGGTCGGCTATCAAACGGTCGTGGAGGCGGTATAGAGCAGGAGTAAAGCTGTCACAAGCAAATCATTGCTCACTCGGCAGAGAGACATTGCATGTTCTTTTCTTGACCGCCGGCGGTTAATAGAAATATGTTGCAAGACCGAGAACAGTCGGAGACGGGAAATGGCCGAGTCTAAACTCTTGCAGAAGGCCGGAGGGGAGAGAGAAAAAAAGAAAAGGGAAAAGGGAAAAAAAAAAAAAAAAAGGCTAAATTGGAGATGGGAGAAAAGCTGAGGGGTGATTGGCAGAGGGTATCGTCAAGATTATGCAGCCCTTGTCGGATGAAGCAGAGGGCAGAGCACCGCAAGAGAACCCAAAGAGTAAAAGGGAACAAAATAAAAATAAATAAAATGTCCAAAAGGGAGTCTAGACGGAGGCGATGCCGAAGGCTAGATCGACAAGGCCGGAGGATGCCCGAGAGAATATAGCCAAGACGGTAGGAGAAAAGAAAGAGGCCGGCGTTCAGCAGAAGAGGAGTCAACTGGGTCCAATGGATCTCTGGATAGAAGAATCCAAGACGAGGTACAGAGAGGACGAGTGAATTGGAACGATGGAAGTTAGAGGTTCAAGGAGTTACGCTCGCTTTGATTGCTCCGGTGCGGCGGTAGTTACGATAAGAATTGGGGCAGGAGCAGGAGGAAGGAGGGAGTGGTTGCAAACGAGAAAATGACGAAAAGAGGAAGGGGCTCTCCCCGGGAATTGAGTGATCAAGACCGGAGAAGGAAGGAGCGAAAATATGGGGAATGTGGCCGTGGAAACTGCGATTTTGAATTGGGCACGACACTGGCTCCTGGTTGCTTGCTTGGTCAAGGTCTTTTTTTTTTTTGTCTCGATAAGCCTGGCAACCGAGGACAGGCGATGAAAAGCCGTTTGGAGAAACGGTCGCAGGGCAAAAGGTCAAGATGGCGCCGTCATAGTGCATGCACTCTTTTTTCTCTTTTTTCCCTTTTTTTTTCCGATGGTCTGGTTGGTTGGCTCTTGGCCCCCGCCTCGTTCCTTCCTCGTTTTCCAGGTCGGCTACTTCCTCGGGCAGCCTCTCAATAGTGCTCAGGATTACAGCGTGGATCGGTAAAGTCCTCTGAGGAAAGTGCGACCCGTCCCTGTTTCGTGGGCTTTTCGGGGGTTTTGTCCGGGCACATTGAGCTCTCGCTGTGCTGGCGCATCTCTCCCCGAAAACTCCGCCAACGGAGACACGAAGAGACTGCCGGTATGACAATGAGCGAGCACAGTAGAAATACAGTGCATTCACTCAATTCGCACTGCTGGATTTAGTGACAGCTTTCAAGCTGTGATTGGCCGGCGAGAACGACGGCTGGTCCGTTTTCAAGGTAGGAAAGAGCGACCGACGTTCTCTCGTTCGACCTCAAGCCGTCTTTTTCTTTGGCCTATCCTCTCGACACGATGGAAGCCACAGGTAGCACGTCTGCCGCGTCCATGGCCTTGACGGCCGCACGGCAGGTTTGCGCTGTGCCGGCCCTTGCAGCGGCCCCGCGCCGGGCGGCCTGCCGCCGGCCAACATCGGCCCACTTCCTCACGGCCATGGCTCTGCGCTTCTCCTCCAACTCCCCCGCACCTCCACCCGTCGTCGAGATCGACAGCCGCCAGTACAAGACAGACAAATGGTTCAAACACGCCGGCCAACGTCATCGCGGCCGCGTCGCGCCGCCTGCACCTGCAGGAAGACCACCCAATTGCCATTACCCGCCAGATCATCGAGTCCCGTTTCCCTGCGCCCGAGTTCCGCTACGTCAACTCGCTGCACCCGGTCGTGTCGGCGTTCCAAAACTTTGACTCGCTCGGCTTCCCGCTAGACCACCCGGGCCGCGCACGCTCCGACACATACTATGTCAACAAAGACACGTTGCTGCGCACGCACACGAGCGCACACGAGCTCGAGACGTTCCGGGCGAATGCCAGCCCCGGCTTCCTGCTGAGCGCCGACGTATATACCGCCGCGACGAGGTGGACCGCACACACTACCCCGTGTTCCATCAGATGGAGGGTGCGCGGGTGTGGGACCGGCGCACGCAGGCAGACGACAGGGCGACCTGACGGCGGCTGTGCTGCGGACCTGGCGGCGCTGCCGCGAGCACGGCATTGCCGTCGAGGACCCGAGCCGCCGTTCCACGACGAGACAAACCCGCGGCAGGCGCCGCACCACTCCCCGAGCGAGGTGGAGGCGGGTGGGCCGGCATCTGAAGCGGTCGCTGGAGCTGATGGTGGTGGAGGTGTTTACGCGGGCAAAACGGGCCAAGCAGCTGGCGGCCGCGGCGGCCGCGACGGCCGCAGACGTGGAGCCGGAAGCAGACGATGAGCCGCTGCGGATGCGCTGGGTGGAGGCGTATTTCCCGTTTACCAGCCCGTCGTGGGAGCTCGAGGTGTTTTACGAGGGCGACTGGCTGGAGGTGCTGGGCTGCGGCGTCTCGAAGCAGCCGATCCTGGATGCGGCGGGCGTGCCGTCGCAGATGGCGTGGGCGTTTGGCATCGGCCTCGACCGGATTGCCATGCTGCTGTTCAAGATCACCGACATCCGGCTGTTCTGGTCGACGGACGAGCGGTTCCTTGGCCAGTTCCGCGGCGTGTCGGCGGACCTCGACAAGCTGCGGCTGTTTGTGCCCTTTTCCAAGTACCGGCCTGCTACAAGGACGTGTCCTTTTGGGTTGGCGCGGGCGGTGCCGATCGCGGCAGCGTGCACAACAACGACGTCATGGAGGTGATCCGCAGCGTGGCGGGCGACATTGTCGAGGACGTGCAGCTGACCGACGACTTTACGCATCCCAAGACGGGCCGGCAGAGCCTGTGCTACCGCATCAACTACCGCAGTCTGGAAAAGACGCTGACCAACGCGGTCACGAACCGGCTGCACGGCGATGTGACGGACGCACTGGTGCAGCGGCTGGGCGTGGAGATTCGGTAGTCTCTGCCCTTTGAAAGGAGAAAAAAGGAAGTATTGCAATGTAAGATAGGATAGGATGAAAAGGGCGAAAGGGGGCAAACGGCAAAACAGCGTCTCTCCCATTACTGCAGCAATTTACAAAAAGCAAGATAATATGACAAACACTTTTGGACGAGACATGGACCAGAACAAAAGAGCCTAGATAACACAACACAACGGCATATTTCACACCAGAGCCGTGCCGTCAACACGACCACATTGGTGGCTTGTCGATCCGGCAGTTGGCCATGTCAACCCACAACGGGATGTTTGCAATCTGCGGTGCTGCGGTGCCCGAGGGGCTTGCACGACCTGCCTCTTGCCAAACAACAAAACGAGGCTGTGCAGTGGATGAAGTACGCCAATGAAAATCGATGTACGAGACGACGAAGAGTGCGAGACGGGAGCCTGGTGAAACGTCTTCCGGGGCGGGTCCTCAAAGTCAACAAAGACCAAAGGACGGGCAAAAAACACAGCCTTGTGTGTTGGCGATAATTGGTGATAATTGACATCAACTTTTGTTGGGGTTATCCTACCACTGCAACAGAGGCACACGACATTAGCTAGTCACAGCAACAGCATTTGTTGAAATAATGGCTGAGCCTCGTTTGGTGTGGGAGTGTGATGAAGGATTGGGAATGAGAATAGAAATGAGAATGAAAAGGAGAAAAGGTGAATGAAAAAGAGAATGAAAAAGAGAATGCGCCGAGGCCATCCAAGCAATTGGCTAATTTGGATGCCTCTCATTTGCGAACAATCAAGAAACGTCGCTGCTTTGCGAGGGTCACGGTTCTTGTTTGCGTGCGTGTCGTTGGACTGTCAAAGCCTCCTTGAGGATCTCCGTAACGAAGCGTAATGAGCACAATCGAAAGAAAAAAGATCCAATGGGACGGGCTGAGTTGGGTTAGGGGCTTTTACAGAGAGGCTGAGCGGGCGTGATTGGGCCGCCCAGAGGCCGCCTCGCTGGGTCCAATGGCGTACTAGGTACCGCTGGAGCGAGTTTTCCCCGTATTCCTAGGATCTCTTTGGGCCAGGCCCCTAAAAAGCCCTAGAGTGCATGGCCTATCCCTATAATCCCCTGTATTCACTGTATTCGCTGCAAATGTCAAGTCCTTCCTCGTTCTACATGTGCGAGAGCCAAGCCGTCAGCATCGTGGGCGAAAGTGTAATACGGCAACACGCCGACACGACGGGAGCGAGTAAAATCCTCCCAATAATAAGATACGAGAGAGCTCGTGACCCATTTCCAAGCTGACCTGGTGGGCAGTAATAGAGAGGAGAGAGAGAGTATGATGCGCAAAAGCTGGCGCAGCTGTCCAGAATGACCATGCTGCTGCATCTCGCAACACAAAGAGTGATCTGAAACAGAATGGAATAAAAGAAACGGAAGACGGCAAAACGAAGCCGAGAGGCAGTATGGAGATGGAATGCGGCCAGCCAATCGATGCCACGGCGAATACTGCAGCTTCAGCTAACTTGCTAGAATATAGTGGTTGCCTCTCGGCCAGGCCATATTTCTAGGCCGCGAACGCCAAGGTTCAGCGCAGCTGTGCAGGCTTGTAGTAAAATATCTCCCGGAGTATGCGGAGAAAGCGCTGAGAAGAGACAGGAAGCAAAGGCTCAGCCTCCCGGCGGTCCACTAAAAAACGGAGCCAACGCCCGCTACGTAGTGAGTTTTGTCGTGTTCTAGCGGCAAAAAGAGGAGGACCGACAAGCCACTGCCACTGGAGTAATTCCCTTTTAGCGCCCGGCCGCAGCGTGGCCTCTGACAGGGAAGAAGAAAGAGGCACCGTCGACTCGCCTCCTGCCATTTTTGCCCCCAGTCACTATTTGCTGTAGAATCCACTATCATCGAGGTTATCCTCTCCCCATCCCACTGAGCCACTGCCACCACCAACCACACTGCCCCTTACCCTGTTTTTCCTTGTTGCCAGCGTCTGGCTTCGTGTGATTTGTTCTTTGCTTTTGCCATACATGTAAGATACTTACACGAACACGCAAACCCCGGTATATAACGCCTGACGCCCCGGATCGACTTCTGCATCTTTCCTCTCCTCTGCAGCCAACCTCTCATCTTCTCTCTCTGTCCTCTCTATTCTCTCCACGAGCACCACGACTCTTGCAGCCGTCACCACAACCACCGCGACCAACCCACACAATGCAGAACGCTTCAGAAACACCGGCGGCTCTCGCCCCGGCTGGCCACACGCTCTCCCGCTCCTCGTCTTCCTCCTCGCTCGCCTCGTCGGCCCCCTCCGTTGCTTCCTCCTCGTCCCTGCGCTCCAGACGCTCCTCCAACCTCACCCTCGACCTCTCCAGCCTCCCGCCCGCCGCCGGCACAACCGGCGCCACGGCCGCGCCGCTGCCCACAAACACGCTCCTCTTCACCAACCTCGTCCACCCGGACGTCTTCCGCCCCGACAACCTCGAGACCATCCGCGACCTCGTCAGCCAGTCAGCCACCATCCACTCCTGGGCACCCCTCAAGTCCTTCCGCCGCATCGTGGCCTCCTTCTACTCGGCCGAGGACGCTGCCCGTGTCCGCGCCGTCTGGGAGGGCGAGCGCATCCTGGGCGCCGCCTGCCAGGTCTACTACGGCCGCGCCACGCCCCTGGGCGATCCCAGCGCCGCTGCCGAGGCCCAGCGCCTGGCCCTGCCCGACGCCGGCAAGCTCTTCTTCATCAGCCCGCCGCCGAGCCCGGCCGCACGACTGGGAGATGCGCCTCGAGGGGGCGCCTAACAAGCAGGTGCACGCCGAGGACCTGGCGGACGCGCTGGCCAAGCTGCGGCACCAGGCCAACGACGACGAGGCAGAGACCAGCAACGAGGACACCAAGATGCACGACGACGCGGCTATGCGGTCGCCCGTGAGCGAGACAGGTGCCAGCCCCGTGTCTGCGTCTGCCACGTCGAGAGCTGCTGCTTCTTCTTCCGGTGCCGCCCCTGTTGAAGCGGACAGGCCGCAGCCGCAGCTCGACGCTCGTCATCTACCAGCCAGCGGCGCACAGCGCCCACCCCGACCTGCCCGCCATTGCCGTCGAGGACATGACGGACGAGGGCACCGACGAGGAGCTCAACAGCGCCACCTGGAAGTCATCGACCATGGCGGTCGAGAAGCCCATCATGGACCGCACGGCCCGCCCACCCGTCGAGCTGATGCACGGCGCGTAAGGTTTGGGCAGACTGAAAGCTTTTGTTTGTTTTTCTTTTTTTTTCTCTTCTATCTTGTACAACAGTTTCTTTCCTGTACTTTCATATATCCTTGGGCGTCTGTTTGTGCTTTTCTCACTCGGCGAATTAATTATTGATCGGTCATCATCTTGCTTGCATATTACTTACGGTTCTCGAATACAGAGCGCATCTTCAGGGACCTCTATCGTCCCCTTTTTACTGTTTACTGTACCTTTTTTTTACTTCACTTCAAAAGTACAAAGAATGATTTGCATCTTCAAACCATGCATTTTTCATGCATTTTCAGGCGTCTCGTCTCTTTGGGCCATGTATCACCATCACGTTCCGTCTTCTGTCTTTCTAGAACGCCTGCCCGTGTTTGATCGTCCACAGCCTGTAGATCGCGCGGAATATAAAAGAACAAAAGAACAAGAGAACAGTTCAAATCCTGGCACATCTATGCACTTCTCTCTTGCGCCCATTGCGCCTTCCAGAATAAGATTCGACGGTTGCGAGACGGGTCACCCCGTAATACCTGCCGAAAGCAGTGTGGGACGGGGCATTTAGTGTGCGTGTTGCTCTTTCCCCATTCCCACTTTCCCCTCAGCGAATAACGCCCGAGGCGTAACGCATAACGCGGATAATCTTTTTTTCTTCTTCTTTTTTTTTCTTTTCTTTTTTTCAGCCTGTGCCCTGACTATGACCACTTTGTTCTATATTGCGTCTCTCATTTCACAAATTGGCCATTGGTTCTCTCTTTCCAGATTGGCCCGTCCGTACGACAGTCGTTCCTTCCGAATGTGGCTTCCGCCGGAGCATGCTCTTTCCCGTGTGAAAGCCTCCAGAAATGCGTGGCGCAGCCTCGTCTACAAAGACAACCAGCCACTTCATGTACCAGCAGAAAAAGCTCAAGCAACGCATCCTAGGCAGACGGGACGACAAAGCCCCTACCGAAACCAAGCCCGTTGTTGCCAAAACAGAGCCCGCACATGCCATTTGTATTATTCTCGCAGAGCCTTGTGGTCTGCCTACAGAGGACAGCCTCGCAGGAGGATCTACATCCTGGCTATTTCCCCGTCTCAGAGACCAACAATCACCACCTCCAATATGCCGTGACGGTTCGAGTAGAAGACGAGAAGAATCAAACAGCTTCGCATGTCAACAAAACAGTCGTAGAAACAATGCGCGGGATATTGCGCTACTGTTGCATTGCCCTTCTGGGCGGGTATCGTAAAACAGACAAAAAGAAGCAAACTCCAAAACCAGGCGTGGCCGAAACTCCCCTGAAAATGTAAACCCCAAAGCCATGCTGCTGCCAATGATGCAAATGATGCAAAACGATGCCAAACCTCAAAACTCCAGTCAAAAAAGAAACTTGCCTCTTCCGCCCTGTCTCCTTCTCCTCCTTTCCCCTTTCCCCTTTCCCCTTTCGCCCGTCTATCTCGCACGTCGTAGATGCCCTCGCCTTCTTGAACTTTCCTCCTTCCGTTCAAACAAGCTCAGTACCGAAAAACACCGCGACGCTGCTCACCCATGAGCAGCGAAAAGAGGCGCCGCATCAGGTAGTGCTCGTTCCACGTGTACCCGGACCGGGCCATGAACACGTCCACAATGTCAATGTGCCAGCTCTTAACCAGCATCGCAAGCTCGCGGGTGTGCACAATCTTTGTTCAGCAGCAGACTTGACGGCCGGCTCCGGCTCCGGCGCGTCATTGTACATGCGTCGGGGCGTGTGCTGGTGGCGGAACTGTGCCGGCATGTAGTTCAAGCTAAAGTTGAGCGGGCCCTCGCGGCGGTACGTCTGCAGGACCGCGTTGAGCAGCAGCCAGTCGTCCAGCTGCCAGTCGCGGCTCGGCGGCTGCTCTATAGCCGCCGGCGGGCTGCCAGTGCGCGTGCCGAACGCTCTGCGTCGAGAAAAAGAGCGGCCGGCCCGACGTGGATCCAGAATGTTGGGCCGCGGCACCTGCTGGAAGGGCCGCGGCGCGCTGATCTCGTGCGTGTCGGACAGCATCATGTCTGACACTTGCTGGTCCACCTCGTAGGGCCGGTTCTGGCGCCGGTTCTGCTCAATGGCGGCGAGCTCCTCAGTGACCTCCTTACGGTCCCACATGCGGACATCGCCGTCGACACTCTGCGGCTGCGTGTTGCTGTTGTTGTTTGCTGTTGTTGTTCAACGGGACAGGCGCAAGAGCGGGAATGGGCAGGCGGTTGTCCGTGTCCAGCCCAAAATGCTCGGCAAAGAGGAGACTGGCATTGTCCAAGTTTTCGCGCTCTTGCAGAATCTCGTCGCGGGCGCCAGCCATTGTGCTGCTCGTAAACTCAACAACACGGCCCGGCGTCTTGGGCTTGGTCATGGGGCGGATGCACGACTTGGTTGGCGATGCCGTCTTGTCGGGAAGCGGCTTGAGATTGGCGTGACAAAGGATGACTCGTCGAGGTACGATGTGTCCTCGTCCTCGTACGAAAATGAGAAGGCGCCACGAGGGGTCGTGTCCTGCTGCTGTGCTTCACCATCCTCAGCATCCTCGGCATCCACATCCATGCCCTCTTGCTGCACCGTGGTGAGCTGTGGTGTGTATTGCCGGCTTGCGAACTCTGCCTCGTCTGCTAGGCGCACCCGCAATGCCTCCTCCTCCGCCGCCGCTGCTGCTTCTTCCTCCTCGAGCTGACGGCGCCGCTCCTCGGCGGCCCTACGCTTCATCTCGCGGTCGCGCTCAATCTCGCGTTGACGCTCGGCATTGCGCTCGGCCTCGAGTTTACGCGTGGTCTCAATCTCCCGATGACGCTCTGCTTCGTGTTCAGCTTCCAGCCGACGGGCAGCCTCTTGTCGTTCACGCTCCATTCGTTGTTGCCGCTCGCCTGACGTTGCGCTTCGCGTTCGGCGTCGAGCTTGCGCTGGGCCGTCGCGATCGCGCTCAAGTTTGCGTGCATGTTCGCGCTGCGCCTGCGCCTCGTGTTCCAGCTTGCGCAAGCGCTCGCGCTCGAGCTGCTCATCCTCCGCGCGCCGCTCATCCCCTTTGCGCTGCGCGGCCGCCACCCGCAGCTCTTCCTCCAGCTCACGCTCGATCGCGTCGTACTTTTCGTTAACAAGCATGTAGATGATCGTCCGGTCGTCCTCTCCGGCATATGAAAGCCGCCGTCCTCAGACATGGTTCGCCGGCTCTCAATTCTAGCTCTGCCATGCTTGAGCATCTCCTCCACTCGCGATCACTCATGACGAGAGGGTTGCTTCGCGTGTCGAGCATGGAGGGAAGTGTAGACGCTGCTGGTGCTGCTGCTGCAGGGGATATGGCATCCACGGCGCTATACTCATACTCCTGCTCAGGGGACTGCTTAGGCGACTGCTCGCTGGTACGGGGCACCACCGCTCCTGGAGTAGCCCTGGCCGCATCACGCGCCTCACGGCGGCGCTCGTGCTCAAGATTCTGGTCCACCGCCTTGCGTCGGCTCTCTTCGTTGAAGCGGATGTTCTGCTCAGACGTTGGAGGCAGTAGCTTGGGCAAAACCATTGGCGACGAAAAAGAAGTCGTCCAGGAGAAAGCGACCAGTCGGACGCGGCGAGTTGGCCTTGCTCGCAGACGAGGATGCCGGACCGCTTCTTGTCAGCACCGCCATCCCCGGCCTTGGCTTAGACTCTGATTCTGTGTCAGAGGGCTCGATCCGAGCGAGCGTCTCGTTCCACTGCTCTGGATGCGGGCCAATCTAGGGTTCCGGACCGGTGTGGTCGACGTGCGCGCAATTAGACGGGCAGTTGGCAGTCTCTCCTGGCCCTTGAGAGGATTGCGCTGTGTGCGATCAGCCTCGATGAACCAGATGTCGTCATCGTCTTCTCCCTCTTCTTCGTTCTCAGCCTCAAGCAGGACTTCCTCGTTGGGCGGCTGCTGCTGCTGCTGGCGAGGCTTGGAAGAACAGCGGGGGTCATCGGCGAGAGCTCATCCTCGGATGTGTCTTGGTTGCCTTGCTCGTCCTGGTCGTCTTGATCATCGTCAATTCCGGCTCCCGCATCGACGTCTTGGCCTTCGCCGCTAATGTCATTGATCATGGACATGATGACGTCAGATCCGTACTGTGTCGAGTTCGCCTCACTGGCCAGAACAGGTGCTCTACGTCTGCTGCTGTCCATCATGGCGCGAGCCTCGGGCAACACGACGGCATTAACGGTCTCATTGTGGGTAGCAGGTGCTGCCTCGTCGTCAGGCTCCTCTTGGTCGTCGACGTCTTGGTCGTCGGATTCCTCGCCTGCGGCGTTCTCGGCAAAGCTCTCGTTGGCATTCTCGCCGTCGTTGTTTGACTGGCGAGGGTGAATTACGAGAGACGAGCTTCGAGGCAAAACTAGTAATCGAGCCGGCGACGCCATTCTCTCTAAAAAGGTACGACCGCCAGGTTCGGCCAGTGCCAGTGTCGCTGCCCGAGCCAGGCTGGGTGTCTTGGACACGCGATGGGGTTTCCATGCGAAGGCGCTTGACGCTTCGGGGAGTTGGTCAGCCGATGTTTCCTGTGGCTCTGTACCACGCTCTATGTTTTGCTCCGTATCAAGCTGTGCCTCGGACGCAGTGCGCTTCAGCGGGGATGCCTGGGATGCTTGAGAGGTTTGAGAGGTTCTAGCGGCAGGAGTTGGTGTAATAGCTGGGCCAGCGGCAGGACTCGAGAGCTGGGATTGATGCCCGTTAGCGATGCAGGTCTGCTGGACTCTGCCGAACGATTCAAGCTAGGTGAAAATGACTTGTGCACCAGTAATGACAAGCTTCTTGATGCCTGAGAAGGGGGCCATGGCCATGTCCCATGCAGCTCTGGTGATGGACGGGGGTGACGGCTGAGGCTGTTGCGACGGGGCAGTTTCGGCGGGGGCGTTGGTCTCTTCTTGTGAAGCTTCTTCGACAGCTTCTCCAACTTGCTCAAACTCGTCTTGAAACCTCGTCTTGGACCTCGCCACCATCATGGCCTGTATCAAATGGTCGAAGCATCCACCACAGAGTCTTGCTCACGCAGCAGCTGATCATGGATAGGGCTTTCGTCAGTAGGAGGGACGGGGTCAGGAGAGCTGGAATCGCGAACCATGGGCAGCAGCAGCCGGCGACTGTGTGTCTCTAGCAACAGAGCTGCGGAAAGGGCTGCGCAAGAAGCCTTCGTTCTCCTTGGGTGTAGGCGGGTCCGACGTGACACTCTGGAGTGCACGGCCGGCGCGGACAATGGGCGAGAGGCTGGGACGGAAGCCTCGGAGGGGACACGCAGGTGGTCATTCGAGCCGCTTGTAAGGGGGTAGTGAGGCGACTGGATGCCGACAGGTGTAGTGCGGTTTCCGGTGGCAAGGCGAGGACGTTGTGTAATGCCGCTTGCTGCTTGCTCAGACACGGCCACGCTGGGTGCGAGAAAACTGGACAGGGGGAGAAGAGGTGATCTCGGCCTCGTGCTGGTGGCCTGGGCGACGTGCTCGCCATCTTCTGCCGCCAGCGTCCATCGGGGTTTGCGCGAGTCCGCATGGCGCAACTCTGAAGAATAAGCAGAAGCATCGTCTGCAACAGGCTCTAACCGCGACTTGCCCGGTGAGTTCGGCCTGGTGCCGCGAGAAGAAGGGGATGTTTGTGTTTGTGGCCTCGGGAACGACAGCCTCGAGAACATAGTCGGGAATCTCCGAGAACGAGTCATCGTAGGCCTGAGACTGTGGACTGCTGGCCACATGCGAGGGCTCGGGAGAGGCAGCAGCAACAAGAACGCGAGAAGTAGCGGCCGATCCATGTGCTTCATGGAGCGACTTGCGCGCTATGAACTCCCGTAGAGGCTCTGCCTTTTTGCGGGGAGAATCGGACTTTGGTGCAGGCAGGGACTGCGGCACCGTCGCGTCGTTCTCTCCTGCTGGCGTGCCCACGGCCTTGGGGGTCTGGGGCGTCTTGGATGCAGACACGGCGATGGTAGTGGGGTGGGAGGCAGAAGCAGGAGTGGGTGAGCTGGACTCGTAGAGGAAGTCCAGATAGCTGAGACCCGTCGTTGTCGCGGTTCTCGGTGTCCTGGTGGCCATGCAGGCTACCTTGGCGGACGGACTGGAGGCTCCGGTTGACGATTCGGCTAGTCATCTCGCCATTGCGGGCATGGGCCCGTGGGACATCTGGAAGCTCGCTTGGAGAGATTCCACGCCAATCATGCTGAACTCCTCGCCTGGGCGATTGTGTCCATGTCGCGGAAGTTGGTCTTGGTGACTCCGTCCATGACGACTGCAGATTCGGCCTCGGACTCGAGGTATTGGTCATCGGCGCTGCCGGAGAGCACTGCATCGACGTCGCCGTCGCCGTCACTGTCACTGTCGGGTGCGGTCAGCTCACTTTGGGCCGGCTGGGGTTCGCGGTGGCTATGGGAAGTAGAGGCTTCTTGAACGTCGGGTGAGTCCACGTTGAAGTGAAGCATGTCACTGTGGTCGCGGCGGCGCGAAACAGGGCTGCTCGTTGCCACGGCTTCGTGTTTCTCACGGTCGACCACGGCAGCGGAGGGGGAGGGTGCATTATTGCTGGCCTCGGCAGCTTGGTGCTGTATGCCGACAATGGTCAAAGTAGGAGCTTCCACCATTGGGGACGACTCGGCGTCAGCATCGGGGGAGATGGCACGGGCATTCTGGATCTGTGGCGTAGTAGCATGGAGCTCCTCGCTGTAGATCGGGCGGTCGTTGTATAGTTCAACGGCATCGCTGCGCGTGATGAATGGGGCAAGCTCGTCCTCAGAGTTGTCCTCTTGGTAAGCAGCAGCGGCGTTGGCCTCGTCAGTGGCGGGCTGCGCGGGCTGCACGGGCTCCTCGGCGACATTGGTGGTCTCTGCGAGGGCAAGGGAGAGGGAGAGGGAGCTCTCTGCAAAACGAGGCAGCTGGGGAGTTTGCAGCTCATCGTTGTCGTTGTCGTTGTCGTTGTCATCGTCATCGTCATCGTCGTGAACGCTGCCTGTGACAGGGGCAGGTGGAGGAGACGTGGCTTCCTGGTCCTGGTCCTGGTCCTGGGCAGTGGCATTGGCCTCGAAGTCTCGGCGGTGTGGGTATCAACAAAGGCATCGGGGACATCATAGTCCTGGACGCCATTGTCGCTAAAGTAGTCCTCGGCAGACGGTGCCCCGTAGGCAAAGTCGTCGCCAGAGTTCTCGTCCACTTCCTCATTAGCTCGCTCGAGTGCAGTCGCCTGCACAACGGCCTCGTCGTCGTCTGAATCTCTGGCGGAGGCGGTCCCGGTCTCAAAATTGGGACGGGCGGAGTCTGGACGCTGATCAGGTCGACAGAGGAGAGGGAGGTGGGGGCGGGAGACACAACAGCACGCAGTCTGCGGGTAGAGAGAGGGGTGGGAGCATGGAAGGGCTGGGCATCGATCGCGTCGTTGTCCTCGTCCATGATAGGGTCCGGGGAGGCAGACACGGCGGCGCCTGCGGCAGCAGTCTGGTCCTGCTGCTCTTCCAGCTCGTGCTCAACAATAACAGCCATCTCGTCGGGGGCCATGGCTTGGCGGCGGGGACGGCCACGGCCGCGCTTGGTGGGGACGGAGCCCTTAATGGACTCGGCGTCGCTTCCGGAAAAGGCTGAGCTGGCTGGGCCCTTTGAGTCTTCCTGGGAGTGCGTCTCGTCACTCTCCTGGCGCCCGAGCGGATTGGGGTGGACGAGGCAGCCTTGGGCGTGCCCTTTGTCTTGGAAGCGGAGCGCGTCACGCGACCTGCACCAGGAGTCCGCTTGCTGGGCGTGGACATGGCTGGTGTGGCGTCAACGGAGGCCAGCTCGTCGACGCCCGACCCTTCTTCTGCCTTGGGCGTCGCAGCTCGTGGCTTGCGTCCACGCTTGGCGGGTGAGGAGGAGGAGGGGGCATTGACCGTGGCCGGGCTGGCAGCCCTTGGCTGGAAGGCTCTATGGTCGTCGTCGTGGCGGGCTTGGGAGTTCCAGAGCGCCGCGGACGTCCACGCTTAGGCATGGGCGTGGCTGACACGGTAGTTCCGTTGCCAGCAGCGTCCTCGTCGTCGGAGAGGCCGCGGAGAGGGACCTTGGTGGTCGTGGTCGAGAGGCGTGCCCTCTTGCGGCTGTTGCCAGCGGCAGAAGAAGGTTTGGCCGGGGAGGGGCTCCGCCGGCGGCGACGCGACGAGGTCGAGGTCGTGGTGCCCGGGGCAGGAGAAGAGACGAGGAGAAAGCGGAGGAGGAGGCGGCAGTGGGAGTCGCGGTCGAGGTCGTGGCCGTGGTCGTGAAGAGGCGGCGGCTAACCTTCTGCTCCACGCCAAAGTCGACGTCGTCGTTCAGGCCGTCGCCCGCGTTCGCGAGGTCTGGCGTCCCGTCTCGGTCTCCACCGTCACGCGGATCTTCTGAGGCGAGCATTGCTGCCAACCGCCAGGTGGAAGGTCTGCTTCCGGGGCGACGAGAAACGCGAGGGCTGCATCTTGTTGCGGACGTCGAGCGAGTACATGCTGTTCGATCGCTGGCTTCGCGTGATACGCTGGGCCGACGAAAGAATAGGCATGACTCCTCCGTCATTATCGCGTTCGTTCAACGGGTCTGGCGAGGACCCCCGCGGAGTGTCCATCGCCACTTGCTGCTGGGCAGGCAGACGAGGCGCGGAGAGAGAAGAGATTGGTGGCGCCACGATTGGCGACACAACGGCAACCGTTTGCGGAATAGTGCTTCGCAAAGAAGGGCGAGAGAGGGAGGGAGAGGAGACTGTCGCAGGTCGAGGCAAAGGCCACAGAAGCACAGAAACAACAGAACAGCTGGTCGAGGGTCGAGACGGAGAGGAAGAGAGCAGAAGAAGAAAGGAGGAGAAGAAAAAAAGACCAAGAGTCTGGCTCGACGCGTCCACGATGCGCAAAGGTCTCTGATGTTGGTTGAGCTGCCAAACTGGTTGGGCTGGGAAACCAAGTGCACGAAAAACAAAGAGCCAATGGTTCGTGGTCGCAAGGATCGAAAAAAAACGCGTTCTGTTGTGATGTGGCAGAAGGAGGGACGCTCCGAAGTGGGAGGGCCAAAAAAAGTTGACGATACTCAAGCTCTGGATTTCCAGCGATCTAAACAGCAAAAACGGCAGGAGCTGCCCTGGGACAGCCTAGGTACGCGCGAAGGTTTACAGGATTGCCCGTTCTGGGCAAGCGCGACCAGCATCGAGCAATCAGCACTGGCAAGACGCGTACCCCGCTATTACCCTAGGCCGAAGACAGCCATGAAAGGATGAGCGCCGGGGATCTGATTGGCTCTTTCAGCATTAAACTTTAACGGCTGGTGCACCAGCCACAGTGGTGCCTACAATGGAAAGGGCTCTCAGCCACCAATTATGCGTCGAGGACATAATATTCGCAAAATTGATATATGATATCATTGTTTGTCAATTATGGCGGCTTCTCGACAATTATTGAGGCATTTACTGGACCATTGAGGCGTGGCGCTACGTAGTGTTGGTCCGAGGCTGTACGTCAATGAGGCCTCAACCTTCAACAATAGCAACAGAAATGCAGATCCTCTTGTTCGGCATGGATGACTTTGCTCAATGAATACACTCGTGGCATGGGTCGCGCATTGGGATGAGAGTCGGGGTTTTTAATTTGCTTTATTAGATCTGTTTTGACTTGATTTGTCTCTTCTTTAAAAAAAATATCGATTTGGTTTTGTAAAATTAAAGGATAAAAAAATATAAAAAAAGAAACACGAAATATCAGAAAAACAGACAGACATCGAATAAATTCTTTGTAAAAACAAAAAAGAGTGCAATGCTGATACAACAAGAAAACTGCCACAAAAGCTAATACCATATCAATTACAGAACTTATTCACATACAAAAGACATCAGGCCACCACCTCGTCACGGCCCAAACACCAGCGTTCGTACTTCGATACTCTCGCGCCCTCGGCGTCCGGCAGCGACCGCGGGTCCTCAAACGCCGTGTGCGCCAGCCGGCCGCCCTTGACGGTGATGTTGCCGGCCGCAGCGCCTCGCTGTCAAAGCACTCGAGCAGCAGTCGCTCGTCGCCTGTCATGCCGCTCAGGTAGTACCGACTTCTGGTCCGGGTGGTACTGGATGCCGGCTGTCTGGCCAATAAAGTTGCGCTCCTTGGGGTAGCGGTGCTCGACGGTCACCACGTCCTCGTCGCGCACACTCGCCGACGACGCAAATGCCAGCGGCGACGAAACTCGATGGGGTTCTTGTTGAGCGGCCGCCACACGTTGATGATGCGGTAGCGGCCCTGGCAGCGCGCGCTCGGCCGTCTTGGGGCAGGTGGCGCCGCACACGTCCCGCAGCAGCGTGGGCCGTCTGGTCAATATGGACGCGCAGGACGGGGCCGCGCTTGGGTGCAGCGCCAACCTCTGCCTCGACTGCCTGTCTGGTTTCCCCTTGTCGTCTTTTGTTGCCCGGCGGATGGTGTGGTCGAAAACACGACGCGCGTGGTGGCCCGGCACGTTCTTGAGCAGCAGCTCCTCGAGCTCGGGGTAGTAGTTCTTTGCGGATGGACTCGTCGTCGACAGAAGTCTTTCTCGGCCGAGGGCGGCTGGCCCTGGATGAGCAAGAAGGCGTTGCGGTCGAGCGAGGCGGGAGACTCGGCGAACTCGGCTTCGCGGCCGCGAATGTCCTGGATCAGCACATTGCGAATATCCTCGTTGTAGTTTGCGCTGGGGCTCGCCGGGCGGCGGTGCATCGACATAGTTGAATGGTGCGCACCGTCAGCCGGCGGAGCATAAAAGTTGAGCTTGGCAACGACGTCGCCGCGGGGGACTCTCTCGGAACACCGACGGCCATGGTGGAATGTGTATTGGCTGTGATAACTGTGTGCGCCAGTGTCTGGTGTGATTAAGGGTAGAAATGGGAAAAGAAAAGGGAAACAAAAAAGGCCTGCCTGTGTTTTGGTATTGGGTTTGTGATACTTGACAAAATAAAAAGAATGATGAGTTTCGAGATAGGTCGTGGAAGCCTTTTTATATTATTTTTATATTGTCCTCCACCGTCACCGGCCAGGAACCCAACTGTTGATTTCAAATTGCCATCGATTTGATGCTACCCCCCAAAAGTATACGTCCTCGAATATGTCATAAACTATGGGACTACGATTCTCCCTCGCCAAGGTCCTCCAAAAGGCCCCAAAAAGGGCCCCGACGACTGGCCCGGTATTATTAATGATCGCCGGTGGAACACAGACGCCATCGACAGCCCAAATCACACAGCTGCCGGGAGCGTGCGGGGAAACTGGAGCCTACCCGTCGCACACCGTTCATACACGGGGACAAAGGTGATACTTTCTCCACGGGTTAGCGGACCGTGGGTTGGGCTGCTTTGCTGGCGAGCTTTAGAAACAGCAGCTTTACATTGACTCTGCATGTTGAGATGCAAGGACCACAGTAAGACACATCGCCGGTGAGGTCGAAGGACAATGAAGAATAGTCCAATGAGCGTTCTATTGTGGGAGTGTGATAAAAAGCATACCCGGGCTCAAAGATGATGAAGCAAACATGTATTAGTAAATGTGTGAATTTTGTGACTCTGGCTGCAGTGGTAATGTTTGCCTCGGCCAGGCGTGTGCGTGGTCTAAATCTATTGGTGGCACCTTTTGGAATGACGTGATCGGGCTGGTGCCGCTGATGACTGTTCTCAATCTAGCTGTGGGTTAGAAATACATTAATGCTCTTTCACTTCATTTGCTCCAAATTGGCCACGTCCAATCAAGTCCGTTGCGTGACGGAAAAGACTCGAAGCCGCATTTAAAAACCGACCAGCAAAATTTATAAACCGCTTCAAGCCGCTGCTTGCATCGTTGGGTCTGATATTATATTACCAGGCTCACATATCAAAGGTTACGTTCACAAATCACAGCCTCACTCTGCGAGTATTGTGTCCAAACAAAAATCTGTATATTGGAGATGTATTCTAATCTCTCATGGGACTCCCAAGTATTATAAAGCAAAGATAATAAAAGAAGTCGTGCCTGGTTTATCCGATGCTGTTGTGCCCATGCCTGTAGAACTCCGATAAAACAAAAGCAGAAGAGAAGCAGAAGTGCAGTGGAACGCAGAAAACAGACGGCGTGAAAACCGGAAAGAAAACAACACAAAAGTAAACAGAAAATAAATCAGGGGGAATGGGAATGGCAGACAGATAAACAGCAAGGAAGAAAAAAGGAGAAAGAAAAAGAAAAAGCAAAAGCAAAAGAAAAGGCAAAAGAACAGGCAAAAAAAAGCAAAGAAAAAAGAGACGGCAACGACTCAAACAGCTCTTGTCAGACTGACGCAAAACATAATACAACCTTGCCAGATCCCCGTCACACGTGCCAAACCCCTTCTCCCGTGCCGTGCAACCAAGCCATAGCCTCGTGAATCCATAAGTACAGAAATGCTAGCAGACATGAACAACAGACAACAGCAAAAAAAAAAAGTGAAAACCAAGAAAGCAACCCAAAAAGACACTCTACTGGTTCCGTTTCCGCTGCGCCCGTGTTGCTGCCTTGCCGGCTCATGGCCGCACCGCCCCTGGCTGCTCTGCCGACTCATCGGCGTGGCATGCAGAAGCCCCAGACACAGCCGCTGCCGCCTCGAGCGTAGCACCGGTATCGCGGTCGTGGCCGCTTGGTGTGGCTGGCTCGTCGCGCACATTGCTGTGGTTAATGTGGCCGTGACCGTGGCCGTGGCCGTGGCCATGGTGGTTGCCGTTGGTGTTGGCCGGCAGGCGCAGGTCCTTGCGCAAGTCGTCTGGGTCCTCGCGCTCATGACGCAGGTACGCCACGTAGCGGCTATCGTGCGGCCCAAAGGCAGTAGCTTCGAGCACCTTGCGGCCGCCATTGGCATTGTCAAAGTTGGAGCCCGCACCGTGCACGCGCTCGTACTGGCGCAGCAGCCTGATGACAGACAGGTCGAGCTGACGTCGTCACCAGAGAGCGTGGAGGGCGTGTTGGCGTCGATCTTGGAGTGTGGCTTGGCATAGTTGCTCATGAACATGGGCGGCATCTTAGGCTCGTTGACCACAAGTTTCTCGAGGTTGCTCGGCATCTCAAAGTTGGTCAGCGCCTCCAGCCCGACCAGCCGGTCGTCCACAAAGTTGGCCGCCTGCTGGTTGCCGTGGTGGTGGCTGTTGGCACCGCCGCGCCGTGCTGCGCGTGGCGTGCGAGGGCACACGCTCCATGCTGGCAGCCGCCGGCGTGGCATCGGCGGGCGGGTCGCCGCCGTCCTCGTGGTCGCCCGACTGCCGTGTCCGAAGCCGACGAGATGATCTCGCCGTTGCTGTTCAGCTATTTGTGCGGTGCGATAGCAGATACTTGTGCGACGCAATCGCCGCTGCGTTGTACGTCATGCCAGCTCCTTGTCGGTAAACAGCTTGTCGATGCTGTAACACGGGCCCTGTCACCTTGCGGTTCGCCAGACGATCGCCGTGCCAGAAGGGCGTCGTGCCGTTGTTATCGGTGCGGCGCTGTGGTGCTGGCGAGCCATCGTCGTCGGCGCCGTTCCGCTTCCGCTTCCGCGTGTCGGCCAATGCCCGACAGGTCGTCGCCGTCTGCCGCAGCCGCGTGGCGCGCTTTACTATGGGTGCCTCCGGGACTGGAGGGTTTCGTGATCGAGAATTGGTTCGGGTGCAGGAGGAGGGCCGAGGCGTCGGAGATCTCGAGGGCCTCCTTCTCTTTAGTCAAGCGGACCTTTTTCGCAGTGATGGCGTTCGAGAGACGCTCCCGCAGCGTGGCAGACAGCTGGCGGTGTTCGCGGTTGGCTGTGTCGGTCTTGAAGGCGTGTGTGTTCTTGTGCTCCTGTGTCTTTTTCTCATACTCGAACTGTGAGAGGGAAAGGAGGTTATTTTTTTTTTGTTAGCCAATGCACCAGCACACGATACCTTTCTTTCCGTTCTGCATATGCGTGTTCAGACGCTCACCTTTTGCTTGGTCAACTCAGCATCAACGCTCTTCGACGAGATCCTCAATCTCCTGGATCCACTGCTGGAAGGTCGGGCCGGCCATCTCAAGCAGGCCACGGCCCCCGCGCGCGGCCCTCGGGGTCGGGTCTCTGTTATAGTCGCGTTCGCGGGTGTTTGCGGTCCTGACCCAAGAAGTCCAGCGGCCGGTCCGCATAGGGATCGAGCCGCATGACCAGGCTCGTGTCGATCTGGATCTTCTGCAGCATGCTCGCGGTAGGTCATGTCGCGATCGCGGTTGAACTTTTCAGAGAGGGCCGCTAGCCGGTCCGTCAGGAGCTGGCGTTTTCTTGTCGCGCTTCGACTGGGACTGTGTCGGGCCAGGCGAGGCCGCACGCCGGTCAACCCGCTGGTCAGCATCGTTGCCCGAGCCCAGCGTGCGGATGGGCGTCCGCTGTCGCCATGATGTGCTACTGTGTGGGTGGATTTTGCGATAGGCGGTTTGGGGGGTAAGCGAAAGCTGAGAGGATGGTCCCTTGGATAGGAACAGAGGGAGAGAAGCAGAGTCGTGGTATCGCGTGTCGAGAGGCGCAGGAGGAGGGTGCTGTCGGGGCTCTGGGAGCAATAGACAAAGAGGAGGTGTCTTGGGTGTCTTTTTGCTGTAACTTGGCGATGCTCGGCAGCGAAAGAGGGAGGCGTGTGAAAGCCGGCCTTGTGGACCGTTCTCGACACGATGTGTGGAATAAAAGCTGACGGTACAGAGAGAAGAGACCGGTGGTATCGTCGCTGTCGTAGAAGTGCCCCCGGGCTCAAGTGGCGGGAAAGGGCGACAGCTGAGAAAACGGCTGAAAGTGACGATGCTTCTTTTGGCTTTTCCAGCTTTCTGCTGTCAAGGAGCAGGATAGGAACGAATGCTCAACAAACTCCGCCGAGGAGAGCATAGGCCAGCGACGGCATGCACCACGGAAAAAAAAAGGAAAAAAAGAACTGTGTCGGACGAGAGACACTGGAGCAAGCGAACGGCGACAGGATGGGAGAGAGGTGACGAGGTAGAAGGGGGAAAAGGGAAAAAATGGCTGCGCTGCGCTGGTGTAAGAAAATCGGCGAATGCTCACTCTCTCAGTCGTGCCTGCCCCCGGACTGGGCGTGCAAGCCGCGCTACTGGATAACACAGAACATAGGCTGAGCGCTAATATGCCAGAGCCTGGTCTTTGCGGTGCTGGCAGTTGGTCTCGCGGTGGTGCCAGGCTGGGAAACTGAGGTTCGGCAGGTGGCAGGTGGAGCGGCATCTGATTGGCTGATCTGGGTATAAGGTGGTTGTGTGTTTTTGCGGCCCGCGCAAGATGGGCCCACTCCCGGAAGCGGCAGTCTATTTTTCCGTTTGCTGCTGTCGCGAACAGGAAGGAGGCTGAGAGCTGTTGCAGAGAGGCAGCAACGCTGCAGAGGAGCACAAGGCCACGGGTGAATGTTCTGTGAGAATGTACAACTCCAATTGAGCCGAGAGGAGTCTGTAGAAACAAGTAGACACGGCGACATTCGAGACATTGTAGACGCACGGCCGAGCTAGAGCTCCTCTGGGCAGTGTGGCGTTCGTGGCGGTGCAAATTTTGGCGGCGGGCGACAGAGCGCAAAAATCCCACTGTGGCGCTACAGCGCGGGCAGGCGCTCCTGTCGTCACTTCCTGCCGTGGACGGGGTGAAAACGAGCGACCAAAAACAACGTGAAGCAAGACGAGCCAGAGAACGACACGGTGACTTGATCTCGACGACCCCTGGACGGTCAGCCATCCACACACGGCACAAACAATACTGTGCGCGCCCATACTGCCCCACGAATCGACTTGCAAGGGTCTCGTCAACGGTCGCGACGTCTCGAGCTGCTCGACTGGCAGATCTGTCGAGAGCTTTGTCTCCGTCTCCCTCACCCACAAACACACAGACACACAGACACACCCACACTCCCTCATGGAGAACCTTTCCATCTCAGAACCGGCCGCCGCCGCTGGGCCCCGGTGGGCCTCAGATGGGCGGCGCCCCCAACGCAGCCCCAGCTGCCGGCGCAAGAATGTTTCACAACCGCGGCCCAGTGCTCGACCTGACAGACAGTAACGTGGAGCTGCAGTCCACGGGGGAGGCCGGAAGGGAGAAGAAGAGAATGATGAAACGAAAACGAAAACGAAAAAGGAGTGTGGCTGCTTAACAACTGCTAGAAAAGCTGATTGTCTTCTGCGTGACGGCAGAAAGGTGCTCGAACATGGGATCAGTTTGGTAGGTCTCAGCGAGCTTTTTCTGTTTCTTTTCTTTCCTTTCTTCTGAAAACTCTCCGCTCACAAACTAGCCAACTTAATATTGCAGAATGCGGTGGAGCGGACGTTCCTGCCACCGGGCGCATTCGAGGCCAGCGCGGCACCTGCGAGTGCCGTCGGCGGCCGCGGCCTGTATGCAGACATCCCTCGGGGGACGGTACCTGGTGCGTGAGCGAGAACGTCTGCTGCCGGCGAGGCGAGATTGACCTGGACCGCGAACGACGAAAGCGCCACCGGGGCCACGACAAGATTGACGCCGACTGATGGCGGAGCTGGCCAAGAAGAAGAAGGCGGCCGAACAAGGTTGTCGAAAGGCCGCGGGTGAAGAAAGCTGTCGGGTCTCGGCTTCGAGGGCGAGAAACATGGGCGAGATTCTGCTCTAGAGAGAGAGAGAGGAGTACGCAGACGACAAAGGACTGGCTACAAGAAAAGAGGGAGGCAGAAGAGGGAGATTGCCGCGAAAAGAAAAGAGAGACAAAGATGGTCATTTGCCTTTCTCTTCGTCTACCGATATGCGGATAACTCGCCATCTACTTCTGTTCTCTCCTTCTCCTACATAGCCCCCCTACATATTTGTTTTAGAGAGCGCAGACCAATTACCGTCCTATGTTTGAGATAGAAAAGGGCGCCCGGTCAAAATAAAAAAATCCATTTTTCATCGCAGGAAATGAATGCCACCTCCAGTCTTGTCAATACTGCCACATTTTTGCACCCACCTATACCCCATCTGCCCGAACTACAGACCGACAGAGAACCCCTCGACGACGGCCTTCCACTCTGCTGGGAAATGCGGCCCAGGCGATCCATCCCACCGCCAGCCAGCATCGCGGACCGCCTGCAAAAGGGCGCCGCTGCTCGGCATGTAATGGCGTAGGCACACGCGAGCCGCCCGTCGGGTAACCTGCGTCGTCAAACGAAAAGGCTGGGTCCAGCAGATAGGCCAGGGCCTGCTTGGCATTGCCGAGCCGCAACGAGTTCATGGCCAGCATGGGGAAATCCCAGCCGTAGCTGTTCTTGAGGTCCCACGTGGTGCGGATCTTGTCGGCTGTATTTTGCACGACAGTCAAATTGAGCGGCTGCAGCCCGCTTCGTCGATGGTGGCAGCCAACCATAAATGCCTGCGAGGGCCGGGTGGTCGGTGACGGTAGCCGGTCGGACCACATGTTGGGTATGCCCTCGTAGGTCGTGAACGTGCCGTTGGCCACAGGAAGGGGAGCCAGTTTACTGCGAACAGCAGTCCAGGCCTTGGGGACCGCGGTTGCATGTGTAGCATTGGCCGTGCCGTTGCTAGAGCTAGCGATTCTCTGCTTCCACCGGATGGGCTACGTCAAGGCCGAAGCGCCAGTACGCCAACTCAAGGCCGGGTTGATTGTGACATTGGGGTTGCCCGTCTCGGACACGGGGTACTACGGGAGGGCCGAGATCGTAGACGCCCGTGGTTTTGTTGAAAAAGGCAAACGACGCCATAAAGGTGCCGGCCGTGGCCGTGACAATGGCGTCCCACTGACGCAGCGTCGAGGCGTTGGGGTGGGCACGGTAGTGCAGCTCAGCAAAAGTACAGTGGGTGCGGCTGCTGCCAGATGAGCAACGAGTTGATTTCGCCGGGAGCACTGCGGCCAGTGGGGTCGGTCATCTTGCCCCAGCGGGCGCCTGGTACCTTGCTTCTTTGCGCGGTCGATGGACGAGGCCAGGAAGCGCGTGTACATGTCCGGCAGGCTGCGGGAGAGGAGGTCAAAGTGGCCCCAGCGCGCAAAGTGGACGAGGTGCCAGAACGCCATCTCGAGCTAGTCGTGTGAGTATCTTGAAAAAGCATTGCCATGAAAGACTTTTAACTGGGCAGAGAAGCACGTACGTGAAACTTGCCGTACCAGCCGTTGTTGACGAGGCCTGTCGTATAGTCTTGCATTGACTTTGAATTATCGGGGACAATAGACAACAGTCTTACCAGATTCTATCCACCCGTGTTAGTTTTTGATGTCAAAGGCCCGTCGACAAACATATCACAGAGAAACGCACCTTGGGGAGGATTCGTCGACGCCGAGTTCACGACGGTCAAGTACTGGGAAAGCACCGTCCGCCGCTGCAGCTCCTTGGCCTGGGTATCGTTGGATGCCGTGAGATCGACAAACGCGCCCGAGGCCCAGTAGTCAGACCACCAGTCGGTCGCCGCATCGCTCAGACCGCCAAAGGACATGGGCACAAAAGTCGCCGGCGCTCGAGAACGCCGCCACAAACAGCAGCTCGGTCGAGTTGGCAGCTGTCAGCACGTAGCGGCCATTGGTGCCCGGCTGCGGGCCGGCCATGTGGCCGTAGTTGTTCCACTGCAGCTGCAGATAGTAGGACGTGTCGTTGGCATTGCTGGAGGCCGTTGGTGCCGTCCTTGCTGGCGAGTATGCGCTGGATGGTGCCGTACCACGGGTCAAAAGACGGTCTGGAACGTCTCGTTGTGGGCTGCTTCCTTAAGGGACGAGCGCATTGGGATAGACAACCCACAAAGGGCGCGTCAAACTTGTTTGTGTCCGGGTAAGGGAAATCAAGAAAGAGACCCAGGTCGCCTGCAGCCAGCAGATCCGAGCGGATGGCAATGCCAATCATGTCCTCCTCGGTGGTGTGCCCAGGTCTCGATCTCGACGGCTGTACCGTTGAGCACAAACGACGAACGGATGCTGCCCGTCCACAAGTCGAGCACCTGCGTCGCGTTGACGAGATCCGCCTCTGCAACGGGCTTGCCACTGGCCCCCGTCAGATTGCCAAAGTCGAGGCCTATTCGCGCCAGGTTGATGCGTTGCGGATTCTGGATGAGCCAGTCCGAGATGGCCTGCTCGGCCGGATTCGGCTGGTCGTAGTTGACAAGACGGCCATGGGTGTCCCAGTCGAGGCCGGTAAAGTTGTCTGGGGTCGCTGTCGCGGGCAGGCTGAAATTGTGCCAGCCCCCAGGTGGACAGAATGTTGTATGGCAAAAAGGTCTGCAGGCCGCGTAATGTCGGCACCAAACGCCAGATTCCCGTTGCCCACCTGCAGCGCGCTCGTCTTGGAGCTGGCGCTGCGGCGCACGTTGAACGACTGCACAATTTTTTGGCGATTGATGGTCTGTGGTTTGGCTGCCAAAGCGGCCGAGGCTGTCTCCACGAGGAGGAGCAGCGATGTCGCCGCAACGGCTGGTGAGAGGCGCATCTTGGGCACGGACTGCTTGATCGAGAATCACTTGATCTCTGGTGATGCCTTTTGCACAGAAGTGATTGTGAAATTAGCCGCGTCATAAAGGGAAAAAGGCAACCTTTATGTCTTCAGCTCGAAGAAAGTATGCAAGTCAGGACATGAGGTTTTAATGATCATCGCACCGAAGCCATTCTGCCCGGCCCTCGCCATTGACTTCTCCCTTTGCTAGATGCAGACGGGTCGATAGGTTCGTCTCTTGCTAAGCCAATATGCAAAGAGGGCGGAACAGCCATTCAGCCCAAATTGAAAGCAGCTTGTTGACGCCCTTCCATCTTAGCCGCCACTCGCGAGGAAAGCACTCCCCTTCTCGGCGGCCGTGAGGGACATGGAGACAAATGCAGAAGGCGATTTTCGTAAAGGCTGGATGAAAGCAGATGGAGCATGCATTTGAATCACTCAATGTTGGTGCTGGCATCGTCTTCGGAAGAACAAGTTGGAATAGCTGCCGCGTCGGTCGCATGGATAAAAGCTCTCCGCGACAATTTGCAGCCGACAGGGCATCTCGCTTCGGGAAGATAAACACGATCTGTTAGCGGTCAGGCGCATTGGCTGGGCAAGAGAAACCGTCGTCTGTGCCGACGAGCACTTGTCGAGCTTTTCCTATGGTTTTCTTGACACGGATACTGGTGAATTTGGTGAAGAAAACAGAGTCCCAAAAGAAACAAGCAAACCCCACGAAAAGCAGAGTCAGAAGAAAATTAAGGACGTTGTAAAATTATTATACAGAAAGAGCGCAAATGGAGAAGCGGCTTTTATTTCTTGCGGCCACTGGCAGGTGAGTAATGTGTTATCGTTGTTCATCGCAATGAAGCTTTCCAGGGGCAATGTTTGTAGTGCAAGCCATTTTAGCGATGCGATCGGACGGCCACCGACGCCACAGTTGAGCCACAGGCCTGATAGCGGCCTATCCTTGCCTGCCCACCCCCTCCTGCAGTCCCAGCAACGGGCCCAAAACGGCAACAACGTAAACATGCCAGACAGTAGCATTACAGCCTGAACTGATCGTTAGCGGAAAGGCAGCCGCCAACCAACGCCGCACAGGGTCTCGATTATATCAACTCTTGTCCTCTTGTCGTTGCCATCGACGTCCAGCATTTTCCCGAACAAACAAGGCCCGCCAATATTCGCGCCGTCGCCTCCCTAGGATTCTTTTCTTCTTTCTCGCTGCGCTCTCGCCTTTGTTTCGCCTGCCGCATCTCCGCACTTCCCAACTTCTCCCGTTTCCTCGATTGCATCGCATCGCGTCTCTCCACAACGCTCGAAGCATCTCCAGTACAATGGCCTCCCTCTTGACTACAGTGTACGATGCGGTCCTGACTGCCCACGGCTTGTCGTCCTTCTCCTTCCGCCCCCGGCGACAACACAGGCCTGCTAACATCCCCCCCAGAAACCAGCGCACGCGCAACCAGTTCGCAGGCCACGGGCGCCGGGCAAGGGTGGCAACACAAGCTACCAGCTGCGGCAGTATGCCGAGGCGACGCTCGGCGGCGGCAGTCTGCGCAAGGTTGTCAAGCTGCCCGAGGGCGAAGACGAGAACGAGTGGTTGGCCGTGAACAGTGTGTCCCCTAACCTCCTCGGTCCTACTCAGTAGACCCAAGCATAGATCTTCTTGCCAGACCACTGACATTCTCTCCTTTTCTCTTTTTTTTCCAGTGGTCGATTTCTACAACCAGATCAACTTTGCTGTACGGCGCCATTACCGAGTTCTGCTCGCCGCAGTCGTGCCCCGAGATGAAGGCCACCGACGAGTTCGAGTAACCTGTGGCAGGACAGCGACAACTACAAGAAGCCCACAAAGATGCCCGCGCCGGCCTACATTGAGCAGCTCATGGCCTGGGTCCAGAGCACGATTGACAACGAGGCCGTCATGCCCAGCCGCATCGGCCGTGCCGTTCCCCAAGAACTTCCCCCTCGCCTCATGAAGCAGATCTTCAAGCGCATGTACCGCGTCTACGCCCACATCTACTGCCACCCACTACCGCCGTCATCCGCGAGCTGGGCCTCGAGCCGCATCTCAATACGAGCTTCAAGCAGTACGTGCTCTTCATCGACGAGCATGGCTTTGGCGAGCGGCAAAGGACTTTTGGGGCCCTTGGGCGACCTCGTGGAGAGCATGCTGCGGAGTGATTAGGGCGGCGGTCGTGAGGGGTCATTTTTGACGACTTGTTGTCCTTTTTGCCTTTTTGTTCTATCTCCCCGTTTACTTTGCTGCAGAGGAGCTGCGGGTTGTGTCTGTCTCTTTCTCTTTTCTTTCTCTTTTCTTCCTCTTTTCTTTGGCTGTTTGCATTGGCTGGATGTATTGTCTGGATGGCGTTTTGTTTTGCTTCGCGATGGGATGACAAAAGGGCCAGTACTATATCAATAAACGATTTGCATTTGCTTCTTTGTGATTTATCTGTTGTGATGCGTGTGTTGTGTTTGTGTGGTGTAGTTGCTGTACGATACAATTCTGAGTATTCTGAGTATTCCTAGTATTAGCAGCTACAGCGCCTAGCCCACTGTATTGGTAGTGCCACTACATGCGCTGGTGAGTGATTTATCTCGGGCTTGGGAATTATGTATTTTTTTTCGATTAAATTTAATCTCTGGAACCAGGCGTTAGCTTCCTTTCCCGCTCGCTCTTTCACCCTGGACCTGGCCCAGGGCGCGGCTGCGGGAAAAACAGAGCCAAGAGCCTGCCACAAGCCACTTTGGCCCATCAGAGTTTTCGGCCTCAGGCACCCACTCTCTGCCGAGCCAGTGGCCGGTTCCTTCCTTTCCGCCATCCATTTCCCCCAAACCCGAGAAGCTTTCGTTTTTTCGAGTTTCGGTTTTGCAGCAACTTCACGCCTACGACCTCCGTCGACACCACCACCACCCATTGTCACGCCCCCCCCTCGCCTCCATCGTCACCACCACCCACAAACCTCACACACGATGCTGTCTAGACAAGCAATGCTCGCCGCCCGCCGCACCACCCCGGCCCTGGTGCGCGGCTATGCGGCTGCCGCCGCCCAGGAGGTCAAGCCCCCGATCGCCCTCTTCGGCCTCGACGGCACCTACGCGACGGCTCTGGTAGGTCCCCGCCGCCGCCGGCGTCTGGCTCCTTGCTGTCGTCCTCCTGCATTCTAACCATCTAACCACTCTCCCCCCCCTCCCTCCCTACAGTACACCGCCGCCGTCAAGACGTCCACCCTCGACCCCACGGCCAAGACCCTATCGGCCCTCTCTGCGCTGCTCTCCAAGGACGCCAAGCTCGGCTCCATCCTCGCTACCCCGACCCTGTCGTCCGCCGACAAGAGCGCCGTCGTCGCCGAGCTGCTCAAGTCCACCAACAGCGCCAGCCAGCCCACGGTCTCGCACTTCCTCCAGACCCTCGCCGAGAACAACCGCCTTGGCCTCCTGGGCGACGTTGCCGCCAAGTTCGGCGAGCTGATCCGCGCCGCCAACGGCGAGGTGGAGATGATTGTCACGAGCGCGCAGGCCCTCGACAGCAAGACCCTGGGCCGCCTCGAGACCGCCATTGCCAAGTCGGCGTTTGTCGGCCAGGGCAAGAAGCTCAAGGTGACCAACAAGGTCAACCCCGACATCCTGGGCGGCCTGGTCGTGGAGGTCGGCGACCGGACAATCGACCTGAGCGTGTCGGCCAAGGTTGCCAAGCTCAACAAGCTGCTGACGGACAGCCTGTAAAGCGGTTGTTGCTGTTGCCGTTGTTGTCGCGTCTGTGTTGGGAGAGAACAGTTTGTTGTTATCAGACAAACGGGAATACGAGGGGAATGGTGTGGAAATTCCGTGTACTTTTTTCTATATCTGTTTTTTCTTTCTTTTTTGTCCTCATCTAGCTGAATTCGAGTGCGCGGCCAAAACGGTACGTCGCTGAACCGACAAAAAAAGGAAAAGAAAAGAGTAAGATGGCCGATATACAAAAGAAACCTGGGAACGGCATTTGTTTTTGTAGAAAGCCTCAAGAATTACAAAAAAGATCAAGCATCCATTTTTGTCGGCAGTAGAGGACAAGCAGAGGAGTAAATCTGTGTATAATCATTATGATTGTCGAACCAACCAAAGTTTCCCACTGGACAATATTGTAAGACGAGCATCGTTTTTGACATTATGAACACGCACCGTATCTATTATTCACAAGCCACAAGCCGAACCATCTTTCTCCTAGGAGCAAATGAGGAACATACAAATCTAAACGAGGAATACAATGTTACAAACTATCCCGTCTATAAACGAAACCCAGCAAATACAAACACAAATACAGCCCAAACACAACACTAAAAACAAACACGCTCACTCGCATCGCGAAAAGCTTGTTGTAGCATCCATTCAAAAAGACTCGAAAAGCCTTCTTTTCCACTGCTTGTCGGACTGCCTCAAAATCGTCGGCCGGTCAGATAGTAGATATAGATAATCAGCGCTATGAGAGCTTCCTCGTAGCGCTGCAGCTGGTCGGCGATGTACCGGTGCAGGTGCTGGTCGCGCTCGGCCGCTGCGCGCACAGCGCTCCGGTTGTTGGAAGAATGGGCGCCGACGCGACGCGCGGCGGGGCTGGCGCATGCGCAGCGCTCATCGGTCGCCGTTTCTCCCTCGGCACCCATGATAGGGAGTAGCCGTCGCCATTAAAGGTTGTGCCGCCGTTCGACCCAAATAGTTCCCCGTCGGCCAGCTCGGCGCCGTCGGTCTCGGAGTCGCCGTCCGCCCAATGAAAAAGTCGCTGGCGTGCGGCCGAGCGACCGCGCCGTCGAGACCGGCGGATGCGAGGCATGGATCGTCGAGTGCGGCGTGCCCACCTTTTCATAGCGGCTGGAAGATGCGTCAAAGTAATGGTCCACTGCCCGCGCCCGGGGTGCGCGGTGTCTGCGCAGACGGCAGGTGACGCCCGTGTCGTGGATCATGCGCGCAATGAGACTGGTCAGCCGCACTGGTGCGTGCGCCAAGGCCGCGGCCGTGTCGCCGTCAAAGTACTCGTAGAACCATAGGTTTGTCTTCCACAGCGGGTCAAAGTCCGAGCAGGTCGTTGCCGCGTTGATACTGCGGCGGCGTCGTCGTTGCGGAACGTACGAGATGCTGCAGACGGTGCTGCAGCTCCTCGGACACGTGCCAGGTGCATCATGTCGCCCGAGCCGACGGGGCACTCGACCTTGAGCGTGTCGCCAAAGAACATGTAGAAGCGCTGCAGCGACTCCACGAGAAGGTAGTTGAACGCAGATCCATACAGGGCCGCGCCAGTTGCTGTTGCCGGCCAATAGAGACCGCTGTCCGAGTCACCGGGATGTAGCTGACAGAGAACTTTTGGCCGTTCACGTCCATCGAAACCGGGTGGTCCTTGTGGTATTTGGACAGCGAGCGCACGCCATGGGGCTGAAGAACTCGTCCTCGTCCAGCATGCGCTTCAGCAGGCGCTCGAGGCGCCTCCCTCTAGGCTGAGCAATGAGAAACAGCAGGATGCGGTTGCCCTTTACCTCCGTCGCTTGCGGGATCGGAGAGAGCATGTTGCAGCTCGGCCCACGTCGATGCAAGCGGTTGTTTGATGTAACCACTCGACGCGGCGCTTGAACGTCGGCAGGCTGTTGACCAGCTCCGGCTCCAGCGTCAGCGTGGCGTACATGGGGATCAGGCCAACGAGCGACCGCACGGGCAGCTTGGCTGGATGTACGGGCCGCCCACGAGATGGCGTCGTAGTAGAAGCCGTCATCGTCGTTCCGCAGGCGAGGACTCGTCCTTCTCGCCCATGCGGAAGGTCATGGCGGTCGCTGATGAGGATAAAGTGCTCAAAAGAACTTGGTGGGCCATGTCCTCGGGATACGTGCGGACGGTACTTTTGGCCAGCTCGAGGCAGATGGTTTGAGCATGCACAGTGCGTAGATAGAAACGCCATTATCCAGCCCGTGCTGTCAGCCTGCTCAAGGGACACCTCCGTGGCGCAGGGCTTCGGAGGGCGGTCTGAAAACAGGGTCCAATGTTGTCTGAAACCAAGGAAACCACGCCTCAACAGGACATTCTTTGCCGGGTCCCGGCATCATTTGCGGTTGACCACAGGTGAAGTTTGATGCGATCCAGGCTTTCTGAAAACCGCGGCCGAGGACGTCGAGGTCCCCTGGGCGGCAAAGATCCTTACGCTCAATCTTGAAGACACGGAACGTCGCCCAGGCGATGACACGGGCGGGTGTGACTCGCCAAGTTCCACTCGATACAGCGGGGCAAGCTGGCCGTTGGGGTGGCAGTTAACTATGCAGCGTGTGTAAGGATGAGCTGCTTCTTGGCAAACTCGGGGTCGATCCATGGGCAAGGGATGATGCAGTGGGAAACCTGGCGAGTCCACCAACGCAAGGCAAAAAAGGGATACTCCCACGAGTCGGGCTCGGGACCAAAATGTGTCGCAGTGCATGTGCTGATTTCCCCCCCTTTGGCTGGCTTTTGCGGATGCACTTGCGATTGGCGGAGGCGGCCGGTTGGGTCGGGTCGCCCCCGTTTTCGCCCACTGGTCCAGATGAAACAGGTAATGTGCTTCGCCCACATCATGCCGGAGAAGGGCCTGGCGGTACTGGTGATGTTGCGGCAGGGTCGTCGCCCCATGGGCAGAGGGCTGAATGCGTAGTAGAACTCGTCGGCCTCCTGGCGCTTCTGGTCGATGATGTTAATGTTCGACCTTCCTCCTCGTCGAGAAGGTCGTTGCGCTTCGAAAAGCGCGAAACGCACTCATCGGCGCACATCGCCGGGGCCAACAGCCGGCCAGCCCTCGTCTGCACGCAAACCAGGCCGGCACAACTTTGGGTGTGCCTTTTTTGCCCGCGGGTTCAAGGCCAAGTCCTCTCTTGCCCGTCCCTACAATGTATCGCCCGCTTGGAACAAGCGGTCCTTGACATATTCGCGACTGTTCTCTCTGCCGTCATACAGCCTACAAAGTTGGTGTCATTGGTGGTGAACAAGCAGCTCGGGCTCGACGTCGGTCGCTGGCTCCCGTAACGGGGGGTGAGGCGCCATGAGCAGCCGGTAGCCGGTTGCCCAGTTGCGGGGTGGCTGGACTTGACGAGGTTCCTCGTCGCTAGAACCTCGATGGGAGGGCTTGTTCTCGGCGGGCCTTTTATTCACCAGCCCCAGGACAGGGTGTTTGCCGGAACCACAGCTGGGGGATGATGTCGTGCAGCGGGGCCGCGGTCTGGGCGGGTTCTAGGGTGGATGCGGAACACAAGTGGCGCCGGGTCATCGGTCCTCCTGCAGTCTCCATTGGGTAGATGTCCAGGGTAGCGGTCCTGGCAAAGACACCGGTCTCGTCGAGGATCTGGTACTCCTTGCCTCTTGCCGCGCAGGGCATTCTCCTTGACAGCAGTCCTCGTAGGGGAAGGCTAGGCCCTGGGGGTACTATGTAGAGGGTATTTCATGGGTGGAGTGGGTGGGCGTGTTGTCGGAGGTGGAAGTGGGCTTCTCTGAATGGCTGCTCGGCCGGGTGTTGCCCTGGGGGGCTCTTGGACAGGCCGAAGAGGCGACTACTTGAGGAACGGGGGTCTTTCGTTTAGAACGCAAAGGCAAATGTTTTTCCTGAGGCGTGGCTGTCAAAGAAGCCAGCAATGCCGTCCTCGCCCCACGCCGGTAGCGCGCGATCGTGCGTGGTCAGATGGGGGAAGTGCGCTCCAGGCCGTCCCGGGCGGGCTCATGGCCTCCTGTCAACTCCTCGCGCCCACCTCGGGAAAAATGGACACTTGTTCAGCCCCAAGCTGTGCCGGAGCCAAAAAGGGTCAACAGGAGCTTCTCAGCTCACTCGTAGCCACTCCGCGCCCGGCTTCCCCGCGACAGGATAGGGATAAGCCCATTTTCTTTCCAGTACTTCTCCGCCTCGCGGTCTTCGCTTGAAGGCGCTTCCTCCTCGGTGAGGTACCTCGTGGCCGTCGACGAGGACCATGCGCGATGCACAGCGTGGTGCGCGGCCGAGGGCGTCAAGAGTGGTTCAATTGGCAACGGGCGCAAGTTGAACGAGACGCCCAAAAGAGAGAGAGGAAAGGGAGAGGAGGGGAGGAAGATCAAGAACGAGAGGTCAGGTGGAAGAAGACGGACGAACAGACGAGGTGACAAGAACGGGGTGAGGCATGCGGGGTCTCTTCTTCGGGCTTACTTGGTCTCTGGTGTACTCGCTATCTCTTCTTTATCTAGTTCTTCCGAGGCGTTGCTTTCTCACCGACGCTGCGCGGTTCTGTTGCCTGGAGCTAGGATTCAGCAAGAATGGGCCAGAGCAGAAGACGAAAATGAAAAAGGGAAGACGAGCAGAAGAGAAAGAGAGGCAATGGAGACCAATGAGCAAAGGACAGCTTGGAGTTAGGCAGCTCTCTTGGCCCCACTAGGAATGCCTTGGAATGGGTACAGAGATGCAAGGATGGCAGTGTTTGGAGGAGGGAGGAGGGCAGGTTTAGGACTTACGGCAGGTCGCAAACGGGCGGTGCCGTGAGCCACATGGAACACAAGGGAAAGAGCGGCAAGTATCTTTCTTTGGGTAACAGAGGAAGGGACGGGAAGGTCACGAAGGCGGTAAGGCACCACTCCTGGGGAGCTTTTCCGGGTTCACTGCGAGCAACAAGGGGAGAGCGGGAAAGAACGAGGAAGGGAAGGAGCAAGAGGCAAATCCAGGCAGTTGCGCCGCCCGACACCAGCTCCAAGGTTTTGTGCTTTCCGTTTTTAGGTCTCCGTACAATTAAAATCGCTTGCGCTACCGCCCGCAGTGAGATCGATCACAGAATAAGAAACCAAACAGGGGAGCAAAGAAAAAGTGAGCGAGGACAGGAGCCGGGACCAATAATACGGCGAGGCTCCATACTGCACGAAAAAACTCCAAAAATGGGACACAAACGGACAGGAACAGTGGGAGTGACGTCAACCGTGTTTGCGGGCTGTCCAGCTCTAATGGCGCTGCCTAAGGCGTCTCAGCGTGTTTAGTGGGCGTTAGTGGACACAGGCCGCTGGAACACCGAGAAAGACAGCTGCGATATCCGTATTTGTACGTGTCTCAGTCAGAGCGCAGAGCAACAGTCTCGCGGCCAGTCAATTACGAGACAGCCACTGGCCCGACTGACTGCCTTCACATGCTGCAAAGAGACACGGCTTATTTTGCATGTGGAGGCATCGGTCTATCTGAGATACGCCGTAAGACACTGAGTAGCATGATTGAGATCGAGGGCGGAAAGCAGCTGCTTTTTGCCCAATGCATGGGACTGGCCAAACCCGTGACAATTCGACCCGAGATCGAGAAGCCTTGTTCACAGGTCAAGAAACTCATAATCGATCTCGTGCATGACGACGAGCTCCATGCGTTGCACTCGTTTGCCGCGGAATGCAGCAGGGACTGAGGTTCACGCTGCACAATGACGACGACGACGACGACGGCTGCAAGCTGACTGCAAGCCACTGACTGACCAGAAGACACACTGCTACAACCGGTCGGAAACGTGCGAAAAAAAGAAGAAACATGGGAAATCAGGAAAGCTCTCGCCATGTGTGGTTCGTCACCGTGTCGATATTGCTGATAGTCATGTCCTGATAGTGGCTCAGTGGGGCCGGGCGAGGCGCTGTTTACGGTAGTATTTTTAGGTCGCTTTTGGTCCAAGGGTGCCTGGATTGCCCTGGCCTGGGCCTGACACACTTGCCGGACAGGGACGGGAAACAGGGCAAGATCGGTAGCGTTTGCACGCCACCAGAACGCTTGCTCAGCGCACTTATTGCTGCACTTTTGCTGCACTTGTGCTGCACCTTTTATGCACTTTTTGCTGCCGCCGCAACAGCCAGAGGCTTCTTTTTGGACATTTTTGATAGGAACAGCATCCCTGTGATCTGCACGCACAAGAGTGACTATTGGACAGAGCTTGTTGCCAAATACGGATATGTTTGCTTCGTCAGACCAATCATGTCGTGATCTCAAGAGACGGAGACACGACCTCAACAGGACTTGTATGCACCAATGGATGTACTGTGGCAGTAAAGTATCTTGCGACGTACAAGTAGAAGCGCGACGGGTAAGACATAATATCTCTTTCCTATCGCCATTTGCCGTAAACGTAAAAAGATCGCCCGTCACTATAACTTGGCCTTGACAGACGCCGCGGAGCCCGTGGCGTCCTGGTTCACCACCACATCACCGCCCGCCTCAGAGACGGCTCCGTCACCAAAGAAGATGACCTGCACCGTGAGATCGTCCCTGGAGGATGTTAGTACATGCACGACCGTGAGGCATAGACAACAACGTGTTGCCGAAGCCGCAGAATTAAAGGACAGAATGGAGGGGCAGAACTTTACGGTAGCGTCTTGAGAAGGGCGCCGGCAGCGTCAGCAGTGCAGACACCTGCTCCTCGTTTGTACCGCCCAGCGCGTTGCGCACGAGGTGCGTTGCCGCGTTCTTGTCCTTGACCACAAACCGGTCGTTCTCATCGGGCGAGATGCCCCACTGCCGCAGCCGGATCGGCACGCGCTCGCCGTTCTTGCCCGTGGCTGCCCTCGCCGCCACTCCACCGGCAGGCCACCACTCGCCTTGCGGCCAAACACCTTGGCCCACGCCGCGTCCATCGTCGAGGTACCGCCGCTCTGGCAGACGCTGCTTTGGCCTGCGTCTCGATCCCACTTGCCCACCAGACCGACAGCCTCCTCGTTGGTCAGCATCTCCCAGAGGCCGTCCGTGGCCATGACGATGAAATCGCCCTTCTCGGGGCTCAATCTTGGTCGTCGTGACAACCGGCTCCGCTGTGACGTAGGGCGGCGTGCGCATCAGCGGCGACTGGCTGCGGCAAAAAAGGAGCTCCGCAGCTCGGTCCGACACATCGCGCGTCCCACTTGTACGAGGCATCGCCAAACGCCGCGTAGGTTCCAGCCCGCCGAGAACGCGCCCATTGCGGATCACATGCTCCTCGCCCGGGTGGAGGCCGCGTATGCGTGCCGCCTCGTCGGCGTTGCTGCTGCCGTCTGATCAGTGGACAGCGGCGTGGCCGTCCACTTGCCTGAGGCAGAGCGGCGGCCGAGAACAGCACGCGAATCGCCCGTGCAGGCGACGCGCAGCAGCTTTGGACTTGCTGTCGTAGAAAGACACAGCAGCGCGCACGAGCCGGAAAGCGCAGGTGCCCAGCAGCTCCGCCGCACGGTTTTTGATTTCTGGGCAAGAACCTTTTGCGCGCTCTGGTTGACAATGTCGTCGTCAAGACGGGTGAACCCGACCTTGATGGCGCCCTCGATGGCGTCTGCCGGCGGGCCATCGGCGCTTGGTGCGGCTTTGTAGGTTTCGTTGAGCTCGCGAGCGACGTAGTTGATCAGCGCCTGGCGCAGCTTGGCCGATGTCGTCCAGCCACTGTGCCCGTCAAAGACACCCCAGAACATCCAGTCGGACGAGTCGCTGCTGACAACGCTGTCGGCAGCGCTCTTGGTCGGCACCTCAACAATCTTCTCGGCGTGGTCATCCTCAATCGGGTCGTTGCTGGGCCAGCTGCACCAGGTCGTAGCGCAAGACACCCTTGCCGCGGTTGATGCCATACGACTCCTCGTTGTTGCGCAGCCGCTGCGTAACCTGGTCCGGGACAGCATCTCGATCACTCGCCGGCCAGAGCCGTCTGTCATTTTCGAGATCGGCCCGTCGCCGACCAACGTGCCCGTGCTCAACTCATTTGCACCAATGACCAGCACGTTGCGTGTCGTCTGGGCGGCGTCCGCTGCTGCTGTGCCGCCTGTCGCGCCTGCGCCTGCAAGGGCCGTGCCCGTGGCCGCAGTCACTGCGTTGGCGGCGGATGCTGCCACCTTTGTCGAGAACAGCGCCTGGCCATTCGCAGCGCCTCGCCCTGGTATGCGTAGTAGGCGCCGTAGCCGACAAGGCCGGACACGAGCGCGACGGACAGCGCCGAATGTACATGGACGAATGAAGGGGCTCGCCGGCCGCTGTTGTGGCCGTGGTGGGGAGCGCGACGGGCGCGACGGGGACAGGGCAAACGAGGACGACGAGAGGCAGCGCACGTGCTGGCTGCCGAGACTCTGGTAGTGGCGGTGGTTGTGTGCGTTGTGGTGGGAGGCGGATTGCAGGAAGAGCGCGGCTGAGCGACGGCTGGTGCGCTGTTGTATGAGGCCTCGGACGGTGTGCTGGGTCGTTGTCCGGAAGGCCGTACGGCTGCGCGACGCATGAAGGGCAGTGGGAGAGGCGGCAGGCGAAATCGTCGAGGTTCTGTTGTTGAGGAGAAAAGAAGATTGACAAAGACGGATCGAGGGGGAAGATCGTAGCGTAGTCAACAACGCGCGGGGAGCAGACGTTGAAACCGGTAGGGGTTGATGACGGCCCACAGAGCGGTGTACGGACGGAACAGAGGGGAGAAGGATTGCGGTGTCTATGTACGGCGTTGAGCAGAATTTCGTCGAAATAACCGTCATCTGATCGCGTAAATGAAATCTACGATCAGATCAAACGAAGCAAGGGCAGGCAGGTACGAATGGGACGCTGGATTGGCGGCAGAAACGGGCAGGCACGCAACACTCAGCGACAGGTCGGTGAGGAGCGACAAACCGCAAAACAGGAAGGCGGGTAGAGACGGGTGGAGAAGGCGGCAGAAAAGGGAAGGGGGAGGCGCTGGTGCCTCTTTGGTGTCTGTCAGCCGGTCTTTGCCACTGTAACGGCACGCGACGATAGCGCCTGCGGCCTTGCCAGCAGCAAAAGCCTCGGCTGCAGCCCCTGTAAGTGCCCTGGCCCTTGTCGGTCACAGGCTAGGCCCTGTTGGCCGTCGCCTTAGGGCACTCTCATGTGCTTTTCGTCAGCCTTGCCTCATGAGCAGACGACCAACCACACTTTTCGACAACAGACTCCCAAACAAACAGCTTTCGGGACAGCCTGACAATTTCTTGACCTCCAAGACCTGCTGTCCACACACGGCAATGGCTGCTGCGCCCGCTGCTGAGCAGACAACGCCGACCGGGCCGGCCGCGGCTACCGAGTTCGAGGCCTTTGACAGCTTTCCCTGGTCCAAGCACAAGATCTTTTTGGTACGATTGGTGGCGGAGGTGTAGGACAGGTTTGCGGTTTATAGGAAACAAAGACACAAAAACACTGACAGGCGAAAAAAAACAGCTCGGCCTTATTGAAACCCTCGCGGCCCCGATGCCCTCCGGCCCAACCCGACCCACGAAGGCAGCGCCGTCTTCTGCCGCACCGTCTTCTTCCGGCGCCAGACCGGCCGGCGTGTTGACCTGACCCGTTACAATAGCTTCCGTGCCGAGCACCCCGAGTACCCGTCGATCGACCGGCGGCTGCTGCATGCGTTGTACGCGGCAGCGACCAGCCTGGAGTGCGAGGCGCTGGGGCTGGGCGACCTCTCGTTGAGCGGCAATACGAGCTCGACGACCACAGAAGGAGGGAGCGGAGCTGCCTCGCCGAACCCGCTGGCATCGCCGAGCACGAATCGCAACCGGAGACTGGCGGATGCCGTCGCGGCTGGCCCACTGATCAACCCGTTTGACGGATCACCTGCACCTGTCGCGAAACGGCAGCAGCAGCAGCGTGGACGTGCCCTCATGGCAGCGCAGCGCACCACGGAACGAGCTCAAGGTGGACCGGACGCTGGCACGAGGGGGTCAGCAGGGGCCGGCGGCGCAGGGGCTGCCGAAGCTCCGTACTCGGACAAGTTTGCCAAGGTGGTGGAGGCGATCCAGTCGGCAAGGAGCTCGAGGGCATCAAGCAGATCCCCGACACAGTTGTGCGGCAAGCAGTATGTTGTCTTTTTTTTTTCTTTCATCCCTGGCACTAGTGCATCTTTGCTACATGTATACTGACAGACACCCTGCAGGGCATCACGCCGATGGGCAAGCTCAAGGCGCCCAGGAAACCGTGGGAGAGAGCGGACTCAGCGTCACCGGTGGCGTCTGCACTCTCCTTTATTGACGGTGCTCTGACACCAACTGACCAAGAGACAGGAGACAAGCAGTTGGGGATTGGACGGGGCGTGTCTCTGGTAGATCTAGAGTTCCCGGACCCGCCACCGTCACCACCAACAGAGCCGGGGGGAGCAGCTGCAGAGGCAAAAGCGGAGGTGAAAGAGTAGATAGATATCCCTTTGAAAGGGCTAGGGTAACACCTCGAGGGTTTGATACATGCATGAACTACGGTCAACATCATACGAGTGCCATCCACGCATTCTTTAAAAGCCGACGCGCAATATTTATAAAGTAATTTTTTTTATTATTTACTCGTCTGCCCAGATCTGATGCCCCCCTCCTGTATATGTACAAATATGTGCGAGATAAAAGATCCACAAAAAAGGATGGAAGTAGAAACAAATAAGAAGATGCGGAAAAGAGGAAACAGCAAAAACAGGACGGACAAAAGGGGACAAGCTGAATCCGACGAGGAATATAAAGAAAACATGGGAAACGCGCTCCCTGTAAGAAATAGGCAAAGCTTGCAAAAAGAAAGGCCCTGCTTTCCTCTTTCCTTCCAATCTCCAAACACTTTTTTTGTGAATATGTTTGTGGCTTGGTATATGTTGTTTATGTTTTCTTTTTTGTACTTTTGTTGCTCATTTTTTTTCATTTTTCATTCACCCGCTCAGCATTACGCCACAGGCCAACGCACGGCTTTACACGCCGTAAGCGACCTGGCCCAGGGGCTTGTCCTCGCCTGTGCCGGTGCCATGAAGTTGGTCTTGGGGTTGCCGGAGGCCTTGGCTGCGGAGCACCGTGCCATTGTGGGAGAGCTGAGGGTTGTTAGTAAGAAAAAGCGACACGAAAAGAGTCTGTGGAGGAGGGGGTACGTCGTAAAGGAGCTACATACCTTCTTGAGATGGCATCGGTAAAGTAAAAGTTCTCAATGACCTTGGTCAACGGCGCGCCCGTCGGCTTGGCGCCCTTGTTCTGGTCCACCAGCTGCACCTTGGCCAGCTGCTTCAGTGCCACCGGCTCCACGACGTCGTACGCCGCCAGTGCCGGGCTGATCTCCACCATGCGGTCGCGCACCATTGTCAGGTCGTCGTACGCCAGCGGCACGTCCAGGAACTCGCTGGCCGCCCGCAGAATCTTCCAGTCTGTGCGCGCTGCGCCAAGGCAAGCTGGTGGCTGCCCGCGTCATCTGCACACGGCCCTCGGTGTTGACGTAGGTGCCCGACTTCTCGGTGTAGGCGGCACCCGGCAGGACAACGTCGGCCAGCTGTGCGCCCCGGTCACCGTGGTGGCCCTGGTACACAACAAACGCGCCCTTGGGGATGTCGGCCTCGGAGATCTCGTCGGCGCCCAGCAGCCAGATGAACTTGGGCTTGGTCTCGGCGACCTCGGCCGATGGCGGCACGAAGCCCCTCGTAGGCACCGGCACGCGAGGCTTCGCGCTGCAGAACGTTGTAGCCGCTCCACTCGGCGGTCTGGAAGTTGGCGGCGTTCTTCTCAACAAAGCTGCCGACCAGCTCGTAGAAAGCCTTGGCATCGGCGTGCTCAGTAACACCAGAGCCCACGATGATCATGGGCCGCTTGGCCGCCTGCACTTCTTGCCAAAGGGGCCGGCCAGAGCCTTCTTAAGGGCGGCGTAGTCGGTGCCCAGGTGCTCAAACTCAAACGTGGACTCAAAGGACTCGCCGACGACGGCAACCTCCAGGTCCGAGCGCAGCCACTGCTTGCGAATGCGCGCGTTGAGCACAGCAGCCTCGTGCCGCGGGTTGCTGCCAACAATCAGAATCGCATCCGCCTCCTCAATGGCCGGCAATGCGCGAGTTGAAGACGTAGTTGGAGCGGACATCGACGCCGTGGGCAACGGGGGCGCTACCCGTCGGCGTATCGAGAGCCAGGTTGTCGGAGCCCAGACGGTTGGTCAGGTCCTTCATGGCGACGAGGACTCGACGTCGACGAGGGCGCCGGCAATGGCCTTGAACTCGTTGCCCTTGGGGGCAGCCTTGGCGTAGCCGACAGCGACCTCAGTCAGGGCCTGCTCCCACGAGGCGGGCTCGAAGCGACCGTCACGGCGGACGAGGGGGATGGTGAGGCGCTGGGTCTTGAGGCCATCGCAGGCGAAACGCGACTTGTCGTTGATCCACTCCTCGTTGACGTCGTCGTTCAGGCGGGGATGACGCGCATGACCTCAAGGCCGCGCGAGTCGATACGGATGTTGGAGCCGAGGCCGTCGAGCACGTCGATCGACTCGGTGCGCTTCAGCTCCCAGGGGCGGGCCTTGAAAGCGTAGGGCTTGGAGGTCAGGGCACCGACGGGGCACAGGTCGATGACGTTGGCAGACAGCTCCGAGTCGAGGTTCTTCTCGAGGTAGGTACCGATCTGCAGGTCGTTGCCGCGGCCGGTGGAACCGAGCTCGGCATGCCGGCAATGTCGTTGGCGAAACGGACACAACGCGTGCAGTGAATGCAGCGGTTCATGGACGTCTTGATCAGGGGCCGATGTTCTTGTCCTCGACAGCACGCTTTGCCGCAATCTCGTGGAAACGGCCGCGGTCGGCGCCGTAACGCATAGACTGGTCCTGGAGATCGCACTCGCCACCCTGGTCACAGACGGGACCAGTCAAGCGGGTGGTTGGCCAGCAGGAACTCCATCACACCCTCGCGGGCCTTGTGAACCAGCGGCGAGTTGGTCTTGACGACCATGCCGGGCTGGACGGGCCAGGCGCACGAGGCGACGGGTTTCGGTGCGCGCTCGACCTCGACGAGGCACATTCTGCAGTTACCTGCAATCATGAGCTTCCTGTGGAAACGGGGTTAGTGCTGGACACGGTTTCTGATTGTGCGGCCGTCGTCGTCTACGGATTTCATGGATCCAATATATCGAGAGAAGAGATCGAGATCAATAGACGTACTCATGATAGCAGTATCTGTTGGAATAAATGTTAGCATTGGCCACACAACAAAAGGGAGGAGGGAGGGGGGTTCTCTCCGTCTTACCTTGGGACTGTTGCGCCTGCCTTCTCGCAAGCCTGGATTAGGCCGAACCAGCTGTTTTGCCTGTTAGTATCACGGATCACAAAGGCGATACATCATCGATGTGGCATCTGAGGCTATGGGAAGGCGAGGGCGGGTCGAGATCCGGGGCATACCTTCTATGGACACCTTCTTGCCATCTGTTCGTTACACACCACCGTTAGCACTGTCGTTCAAGACTTTGCTCTCCCATATCCCCATATCTGTCCGCGGAGCCGTGATGAGCCGTACCGATTGTGAGTTCGACTTCTGCTGGCCTCTGGGCCGTAGCCGAAAAGGCCCGCGAGGACCGCACGGCCTGTCTGCCGGCCCGCAACGCTGTCCGGGAAAGGGCTTGCCGGAGCATTGCGGCTGTGTGTGTGTGTGGTGGTGGTGAGGGTGATGGTTGTCGGAGGAGGTGGTGTGAGGTTCGGGTGGATTTCCAATCCGAGGCGATTGTGCGGGAAAAAAACAACAAAACAAGCCGCCGTGGCCGGTTGGAGGGAAAAAGCGGGAGAGCCGGGGGGGGAGGACGGCGACGAGGCAATTGGCGGTCGGCGGAAATAGCCAGGGGAGCGTCCGATGCTTGGGATGTCGTCGAGAGGGGACTGTGTCGTCGGGGGTGGTGAGCCTCGCTCGCTTTGCGTCGTTCGCACAGGGTTGGGATTTTGAGAGAGGAGGCACTGGACGAAGGGAGCGAATTGCTTTCCGCTGAGAGTGGCCGCGATTGGCTTCGGGTGGCTGTGATTGGCCGGGGCAAACTCGCGAGGCCCAACCGGAACGAAGCTCAAGGGCGGTGTGATTGGGCAAGACTTGGAAAGTAATTGGGTTGGCAGACAGGCTCTTACCGAAGTCAGGACGATGGAGGACAGGACAGAGTCGATGAGGGATGAGTTTAATAGACCACTGAGGTCTCCTATTGGAATTCGAGCCTCCGTGAGCATATGTCTGCAGTTTTTGTCTACGTCTTTTTTTATTTATTTATTGCGAAAGCAAAAAGCGTCGAGACTTTTGGCTCTTTCGTCCTCCGCTCACGTGACAGAAACAAGTAGCCGAGTTGGTGGTACCTGTTATTTGCAGGCTTCTCCCACCCTGGCAATGTACTCCCTAAAAAGCATGGCTCTCCACTTTAATTTTCTTCGAGCGCTTAAAAAGCACCACCGCGTCCCTCAATTCTCTGATTCTTCTTTTTCTCTCTTTTCCTCTCCATATTGTACCACGGGCACACTTTATTGTAGGTGAGCTTGAGCAACTTTGTCTGCGCGCGAGCAATCGCGGTGCAGCCCAGTTCGCCTTCAGTCGAGTCCCCTCTATCTTGTGCTCCAGAGCGATTATTTTACGGCACCGTTTATGGAAGCATGACAGCAGCAGATTCTTCTTCGGGAGCATCTGCGGCCATGACCACACGCCTCTTACCGCCGGTTGCTACATCTCTACGCGAATATCTACGAAAGTGCACGGGTTCACGAATTGCAGGTGAAGGACAGAAGACAGGGGTGAAGCTGCGCGACGTGGCTGGTACGTCGCATGTTGGCTAGTATTGTAATTTTGGGTATCACGAGAAAACATTGTTGAAAACAGCCACGACGCTGTCACGCCCCGGACATGGCCACATCTGGTGTCTCTGTTGGCGCCGGTGCTGCAGCTGCCGCCCCTCCGCCGGCATTGCCCTGTTTCTCGGCCGGCGCGGCGGTTGTTGCTGTGTCGTGCAAGGCCCCAAACTGCTCGTCCAGCCGCTTCTGCTCGCGGTCCAGTGTCTCTCTCCAACGGCCGCGTAGCTGGCTCATGTGTCCGCCGTAGCCAGACATTTGCATCAGCACCTGCTCGACAACTTCGCCCAGCAGCCGCACCGACTCGCGTCGTCCGCCGGGCACCTCGTCGCCGGGTGGTGGGAACCGGATGGGCAGTGGCTGCTGGTCAACGTCGGGATCATGTTGTAGTCGACGCCGGGAATGGCCGTGCGCGCATCGCAGTGATCATGGCGTCCATCTCTTCGGGAGAGAGGGTCTCGTCGCCTGGGGGGGCAGTGGCGGCTGTGGCGGTTGTTGCTTCTCCCTGGCTTCTCTCCTGCTGGTCCTGTTGCTGCGCCTGTTGCTGGGTCTGCTGTGCTTGCGGCCTTGGCAGCGGCCCAAGCGTTCTCAATAGCTTCTTCGCGGGCTTCGGCTGCTCCGACGATCCGCCGCCGGTCGAGATCTGCCAGGTATACAAAGCCCTGGCGGACGCCGTCATAGTAGTAGTCAAGCGTGTCCAGCATGACCTGCGCACGCTCGGTCCGGCTGCGCGGTGCGTCAAAGGGCTGCGTCAGGTCGGCATCGGCGGCCAGGGGGACGAACATGGCTGGCACGACGCTGGTGACGCGTGGTAGAGCCTTGCCTTTCTCCTGTGTCGGCTGGGGTGCAGCTGTTGTAGCGATTGCTACTTGTGCCGTCCGGGTTTCCGCCGCTGCCGCTGCCGCTTCTGTGGGCCTTGTCTCTGACGCACTGGGCGCAGGAACCGTATTGGCATCAAAAGCATGGTCGTCGGTCATGGTCACGTCGATATTGGCCTCGACCGGTGAGACCATTTTCATCAAGTCGCCGTCTCCCATTGTGGAGATTGACTGGTGGTGACTGAGAAAAGTATGGAATAGGGCTTGAGAATGAGGGTCGTCAATCCGTGCAAACGTGGGTTCGGAAGCTCGCCGTTTACATGTTGTGTTAAACGAGCTGTCGAGAAAGTGTCTTGGATGCTGTTGAAGCTATTAGCTCTTTCCCACTAAAATTGGTGCTGCGATTATTAAGTAAGACACCTATAGTAGCTGCCGCGGCCTGGTCAGCCAAAAACAACGACTGTTCAAGTCTTCCTTGTCAAATCCAAAAACCTGTTAGTATTGGGTTTCCAGATAGATGTCAGTTGTATTTATCACGCTGTTTTTATTCAGTAGCAAAGTCTTTGAATGCTTGAGGCTGCTTCTTCTCTAATGTTGTCAAATTTGTACAGCTAAATTAAATGTGGTATGTACATGTACAGGATGGTGGATGCCGCTTTCGCTTGCAAGGCTGCCTTTTCATCTCGATGGCAGGATCTTGCGAATATACTCGCGAAGCACCAGCAGGGCGCCGCGCACATGGTCCTCGAGCCGCCGTCCTTGCGCCGGCGCATCCACAGCAGCACGAGTGCTAGGACGAACAAGTCCACGGTGATATGCTTGAACAGTGCCCAGGCCAGCCAGCCGAACCAGGCCACCGTTCTCTTCTCGCGCTGTGACCGAAACTCGCGTCCGGCTGTGATCTGTTCTCGCAGAGCCGCAATCTCGGCCGACAGCTTGACCATAGCACGTTCCATCATCTTGGACCAGCGCTGGCTCCCTGCTTTCGCGGGGCTCGCCAGTAGCACCTGCCCGATTTGCAGCGGCAGCAGCAGCTTTGGATCCCTGGCTGCCTCCTCGGTTGCCCCCCCGCTGCCGTTGTGGACTGTTGTGATGCCGCGTCGTCTCCGCCTTGCGGCAGCGTTGTCTTCGTCTTCCTCATCGTCCTCATCGAGGTTATCTTTCGTCTGCAGATGCGGCCGCCTCAAGCTCCTCCTCAATCAGCCGCATGCGGTTTTTCACGGTCGGCCTCGTCCTCCTCGCTCATTGGGCTGAGGATCTTCATGGGGCCGCCGTCCGAGGCGGTAGGCGCCAGGCTGGGCGACGGTGTATCCGGTCCCGGTCGTGGTCGTGGTCTTGCTCGCGATCGCGATCGCGGCCGTTGGGCTCGGCTGCGCTCGTGCTGGTCTTGGTCGCGGTCCCGGTCGAGATAGTCGCGCGGTGTCGTAAGTATTCGTCTTGTCGTGGGATGTAGGCATGCCGTATAATGTGTCTTCTGCGGAACGAGCCAGACGAGCTGGGGCTCTGGTTGTCCTTTATCTGGTTCCAGACGAACTCTAATTCGGCAACAAGCTCCGAAGCCGTTCTGCAAGCACACGGTGTCAGCCAGTCGGGTTTGGGGAAAAAAGAGTCAGTAGTGTCAGCATGGGGAAATCGCGGCTTACGGTGTCGTGGCATAGGTGTGCATCGTCTCGATCAAGCTCTCAATGTACCGGCGCTTTGCTTCTGTCCGGCCGAGGCCTCGCTGTGCATTCCACGCATCCCACTTGTCCTGCTCCCGGCGCAGCTCGTCCACAGAGAGCCCCGAGTAGCGATTGGGCCGCTCCATGACGCCGTCCACATCGCCCTCCATGGCCTGCTTATAGAGGCCATAGAGGCGCATGCGCGTCGCCGGACGGTGGACGGCCGCGCCCGTCTTTGGGATCTTCCTTGACCGTGTTGAGGGCATGGACCAAAAACGCGATCTACAGAGAACGGATGCCAGAGACAAAATTAGTGATCGGAGGTCAGATACATCCGGCACATGCCGGCGCAGGGAGGCAAGGCTGGCGACCAGGCAATTTAGGGACTTGCCGCGGAACATACCAACCGGAGTTCGTTGCCCATGTTGGCGGCTTGTGAGGGCGGTAATACTAGGATGAAATCGCAGGGTTTACGGAGTGCAAGGAACGGGAAGGGTGTTGAATGTCACTACGTGTGCGCGCGATTCCGTCTGTGCCGTTGCCGTTTGAAGCGGATTTCAGCGGGCCCCCTTCGTCAGGCCTGAATCGCCCTAACGAAGCGTCTCATGACAGGGGAAGATTGGCAGTGTATGGCGACGAGAAAAAAGAGAGGGATAGCAATCGAGGACTATGCTTCGAGAATAAAAGGCAGTCGGAAAGGCGTGGCGGCGCTGTGGCAATCGTGGGCAATGCCGAAGCAACGATGTCGTGTTGGACGGTGCAGTTCGGTGGAGGCGTGTCTACCCCCTGTCGTAATCGACACAGAGCCCAGAGGGTAGTCAAAGTTGTAGGGGTGGCACTGTATTAGCAGCTGCTATCTTTACAGCGGCAACGGGGCATGATTAGTAGCGGTGGTAGGCGAGACACGGACAGACGTGGCGCATATGCGCCGCAGGGATGTATAAGTTGTCAGTGGATAATCAGAGCAAAGTCAGAAATGAAGGGCGTTGCTTTCAGCTGCGCGGAAGATAGCAGTTGACTCTGGGGTGCGGCCGGCTTTTTGTCGGGGAGAATACGAAGGAAAGGAGAGATGGAAAACGCGAGAGCGCTGTCAGCGTCTGTAAATAGCTGATGCTGCGTCGCGCCTGGCTCTGTGAGACAGCCGGGGCGAGCCTCGCCTAACTGCGCTCGGCGCGGAAATTGCAGAGTCTCACTGCCATCTACGCGCTCCGCACGCTTGTAACTACTGTGAGTGTCTTGTTGGTGCGAAATTGCAGCGCGTTGCATGATTACGCTAAATTTGCCCCTATACTTTAACACCCTCTAGCTCGCTATAGCACGCGATCAAACACACCCCGTGCCCATCGGCTGTGTCGCTGAATCATAAACCCAGCAAGCGACTGTTGTGCCTGGACCTGTTTCGCAGGGAAGTCAGACAACGGTTCGCCCGAGGCACGTGGAAATAACACACTTACCTAACGTGCTACTGTTCACTACATGCTACTGTCAATACTAAAAGTTTAGTCTCGATCGCCCCAGGAGCGAAGGAGTTATATAGTATAGGTGGACCTACGGCAATGCGATCGTCTTGTTATTGCATGTATCGAGGGGAGCGCCATCAGACAAGTCGTACATGCGAACACCAGAAAGAAAGACAAAAGTCGACCAAGTAGTACCGAGTAGACCAAAGTTGGACAGAATGCCTAGAAGGCTCTCAAATAAATTTGTTCCTTTTATATTGTCATAAAACAGTTATCGTGCATTCTATCTTTCTGAATCTCATGCAGACGGGCCAGGCAAGGCGCTGGCTGCCTTCTCGCCAATATCACCTTTGCCTTTGCTGCTCAAACGCTAGAAACTTCAATTCTTTGCTTTGTTCTTCCGAGCGCCCGGCTGCCGCCTTGTCAACAAACCGTGGCACACCTTCCTTGCTCAGTGCAGGACCCAATAGCCCAAGCACTTCGGATGTAGCCCCCAAGCATCCCACCCACAAACGGCGAGCCTAGTTGAACAATCGGTCAACTTTTGCTGTGCGTGTCCCGGAGCAACCTTTTTTTGGGTGCGTCCTCGTACCGGATCTTTGACTCTCCTTGCAGCCAATGAGCCGGGAGAGCTGGACCTTGTAAGTCAAGTTCCTTTGAGGTTGGCGGGGCCTGGTCTTCCTCCTGCCTCGGCCGGAGCAGCCGGGGCAGCCGGAGCTACTTGTGTCAGTTCTGAGGTCTCGGCATGAGAGGCATGTATCGTTGGAGGTGCGGCCGGCTGTTGAATGAGAGGCCTGCATGGTTAGTCCCGAGTGAGACTGGGGAGGCTGTCCACGAGGCTGGCTGCTGTTTTGTTATTTCCGCACGGCGTACTTGCGCTCAATCTCTCTGGACAGCGACATCGCCCACACGCGAACGGAGCCACCGCTAAGGCTACCGCACATCCGTCGTATCCCGGAGGACCATGTCCTGGTGGCGGCCGAGCCCGGATCAGTGCGCCACGTAGGCCTCAAAGAGGTCGCCGTGCAACCTTTTGCCGCTCCTTGACGGCCGACCTTGGTGCCCCCCGTGTGCGGCTCGTCGCCAAACTCAGGAGGGAGGCTGGCGCGCTTGTCGATGCCGTAGTGCAGCGTGTACTTTGCCAGGTTGGAGTTGCGCAGCAGGCCTTCTCTGAACTGCGACTTTCTTCCCGGTGTAAGCTCTGGAACGTCTGGGTGATGATCTCCGAGCCGCGTGGTAAATGAACGAGTCGCCCAGAAAATCGAGCGTCTCGTAGTTTGTTGAAGGCCGCTTTTGCCGCTGTGTGTCAAAGCCATCTGCTCGAGGTGTATGATCTGGTATGGGCGCAATGCGGGCTACCCGTTCGTCGCGGCATGTCCTCCACCGTCCATACGCGACATGTTGTCAAGGCTTGGGCAGGTGAAGTAGACTTCATGGTAGCCGTGCCTTGATACTCTTGGGCAGATTTAAGACGTCGTGATGGCGGCATTATCTGGTTGTTTGCTGGCTTTGGCACGTTTTTGCTTCCAAGAGAAACTGAAGTAGTGGCAGAGTCGCCTGGTTCAGCCCGAACCAGCCGGTCCAGCGCCGGGGAAGTTTCCAGTTCCTCGCCATCTTCAGCTGCTTTGACAAAGCTTTGAGCTCCTTGTAATAGTCTCGCAAGAGTGCGAGCTTCTCAGGACGGTAGTGATTGCAGCTGCTTTTTGACGTTTGGATGCGCCTAAGCTGTCGTCGACGGTATCGTCCAAGGATCTTTTCGACATGGCGTCGCGCGCCTCCTTTTTTAAGAATAAAAAATCAAAATATAACTGCAGATTGAAAATCCAAAAGAAGAAGAAAGTTCTGAATGCTTGGGCGGAAAGTTGTGATGTGTTTGAAGCTGTTTGTTCGACGCAGCGAAAAACCATTTGATCTTAAAAATGTTGACCCTTGCAGCAGGCTCCTATGCTCCACAGTGTTTAGTACCATATATTTAGAACACACTGTGTAATGCACGGTATGGATTGCTTTCGTCCAATCGTAGCCCCAATTGCAGCCTGCATTTTTGCGACGATACGGCTAGAAAATAACCAAAAATAAACGTCCGACGTCAATCGCAGCGCATTTCTGTCTGCGCTCTCGTCTGCAACCGCAAAACCGCCTGCTTCACGCCTCGCGCATCGACACAATGAGCGTCCCACGTGCCCGTCTGCTGGAACCTCATGATAGGTACGCACTCTTTTCCCTCCCTCCTCCCTTGGCTCCGCGTCCCAGCCATCCGTCTGCATGCTAACGTCCGTCGCCAACACCAGGTCCAGTGCAAGGTCTTTTCGACGACATTCAACCCCGAGGGCATCCGCATGGGCAACAAGGTCCTGCGCCAGAGACTCCGTGGCCCTGCCCTGGCCTCGTACTACCCGCGAAAGATTGTCACCATCCAGGACCTGCAGCGCGAGTTCGGCGTTGACTACATGATCGTCAACGAGGAGGAGGAGGACCGTCTGGAGCACCTTGCTGGGTACGTTCTGCTCTGTCTATTTGTTCTCTTGAAAATACCTTATTCTTTTTAATGAATTACTGACAATTTCTACAGTCTCCGTGCCCGTGGCAAGGCAACGCAAAGAAGAGTGCCGCTGCAGGTAAGTGGACTAGAGTGCCTCAAGACATGCCGCGACCCGCCTTATTCAAAATTACTGACTGACATGCTTGGAATTAGACACCAAGAAGAAGAGATAGACTGGGTGCGAGGCAGAGCAGACGACTTGTACGATATCAGCGTGTGCCATTGGGCGAGCACAAACAAAGGCATTTTGGGTTCGACTCGGGCCTGACTTGGGCCAATTTGGCTCCTTTCTCTTTCATCTGGACCTCATGCTGTGGACGCTACAACACGGCACAAAAATTTTACGAGCAACATAAATCCAATAAACGAACTTGTACACCCACAACATCCTCTAATTCCTCTCAATGTTTTCGTTTGATTCTGCTGCTTCGACCACCGAAGTGCCATACTTTGTCGGTTGCTCTGGCCCGGTGGGCACTTCCTCCTGCTTCTGTAGGCACAATGGCCAGGCCACTGGATGCAAGAACAGTTTAGTGGGTTCTCCCATAATTCTTTGGTCACCAGGGCGCTCTGTGGCTTATCAAAACAGGAAAGATGCACCCCGCTGAACATGGCTTAATGGATGCAAAGGGGGGCGTTTCTTCCTTGCAGCTCCAGAGGCTTGCGGCCGGATGAAAGAACTCCTGGCCCTGCACCAGTATGGGCGTTTTTTGGGGATATATTTGCTTTTCCACGCTGGCTTTGAGCAAGGACCACTGCCCGTTCCTAGCAGCTGCATCGTTCTTTCCTGACTTGTTGACTGCTTTCTCTAGCCTTTCCTTCCCTTTCTACGTATTCGGACGATCTCTGCTCGCAACGCCCGGACGCTCTTTCCCGCTGGCAATAAACCCATTGCCTCTAGCCAGCTTCCTCTTCAGGGCATGCCCCATTGCTCTTTCCCTTTCTCGCGACGCTCCATTGGTTTATGGCCTGATTCAGGCTTTCCCCTTCGCATTCTTTCCTTGGAGAGACTCGCTACTTCTCATACGAGCGGGTCGGTCTTGATGCATTGGTTTCTATTACCCCTCTAACATCCTACATCGTTGTTTCCTTTAGATATCTGTACATCCTAATGGCGTGCATGGTATACCGCTTATAGTCTTCTGGATACCGGCAGCAGCACAAGAGTAGAAAACACAAGAGTATGTAAATTCGTAAGAAGTAAACACGGTGATAGGGAAGACTGAGCATCCGAGAGACTGGTAATGTAAATTGTGAGCACAGAATTATTGCCCTATCTATCAGGGGAGAGGAGGGGTGGCTGTTTTGTTTTGCCCTAGACGCGCCTTCCGGTTTTTTTTCTCCCACAGGTTTCCTGCCATGCCTGTCCCCCTCCTTCCTTTTTATCATCGTGACAACTCTCCCTGGCAGCATTGGGTGGTCCTTCTTTCCTATTTCTTCTGACACTTACTTCCTCCTCCCTTCTTCCTTCCCTTTTCGTTTTGTTTACCTTCCCCAGACCTCATCCACAGTATCAACTTCTCCCTTGGTGTGCCGTGTTCATTTCCTATTGCGGTAAGGAAGCTGAGCAGGAAACGCGGTTGGTCTTTTCCTAGTCGAAAGGCAGCTTCTTGGTTACGCCATATTGCTTCACATTTTTTAACATATGTTTTGACCATTTGTGTCTGCCTCTCTCCTTCCTCTTTTTGCGGTTGCTATCGCCCCTTTTCCATTGCCTGTTCTTTCTGTCTCTCCTTGTTGAGACCGACTTTCCTTGTCACCCCCTTTCCCTTCCTCTCTCTTTACTTATCTTTGCATTCCGTCTCCTGACGAGGTTTCATCTCTGTCTGCTTGAACCAACCCCTGAATCTTCTTTTGTTCATCTGCGTCTCTATTTCTTTTCACGACCTTTCTGTGGCGGGACCCTCATCGCATCAAACCGTTTGTCGAAACCTCCGTTTGTGTTCTTTGTCGTCTTTTCTAGGGCATTTTCCCTCTAGTCCTCCGCGTTCCATTCTGTTCCTTGGTTTATTGTACCGATCTATCGCGACATTTCGTCGTCATCTTTTCCAACTTCTCGGGGCGTCAAACCTCCTGCTAGTGAGCCAGACAAAAGTGTCTCTTTGCTCTCAAAAACATCCAGGTCTCTGCTCATCGGACAGGCCCATCGTCTCCGAAATTATGTCTCCAGGCCCTTCGAGAGACTCTCCCTCCGACGCCATCCATCCGGCGCCTGTGGGTTTGGTAAAGACGAGAACTCCTCGAGCTATCCAGACGACCTCCCGCTACAGAGTGGCCAGGTAAGCCGCTTATTCTTTCCATAGCCGTTTGACTTCATATCCCGTGCCTTATCCGCTCCAACAAACTCGGGAAGCAATTGCCTACAAACGCAATATTCACTGAGTTCGATCGAGCTGGCACGATATGTGTATACCCTTTCACCTACTGAGTACCGAGCACTTTTGGCTTACATATCCCAAAACTCTAGGACACCTTTCCAGCCATGCGAGGCAGTGTTGTGACTTTGGAGCACCAACAAGCTTGCGAATCAAGGGATAAAGGTATGGCGACTATATTCGGGGCCTGGGGCCCCTTTGCCTTTTTTGCCCCCAACACTATATTGTTTCATAAAATTGTCTTGTTTGTATTGTAAACAGCTGTGTTTTCTAACCGCCTGTTTGCTGTGCAGGGCCACGATACTGTGACGTGTCCTAGCGTCTACCCTATGGACTCTCTTCTGGCTAAGCTCTCGGAGCAAAAGGCTGCCATGGCGCGATCACAATGAGGGCCTTAAGCGCGCAGAAGAGACTGCCGCTTATGTTAGAGCCATGGAACAGCAAGCAAACTTGCAATTCTCTTCCGATCACTCCCAGCATCGATGGACTACCTGGGTCCTCTGCTTTGACAATGCGTTCTCCAGCGCCAACCAACCGAAGGCTCTGATGAGATCGTTCGTCTTCGCCTGCAGCCTTGCCCATGCACAGAACAAGATCAGTCTTTTGGACAACGAGCTGGCTCATACTCGGTCTGCCACGGCAGGCGGCTCTCAGGTTCTGTCCGTGGCGAACACTGACCCTGACTATCCCACGGTTCCTGGCTCCGACCAGATCTTGACGACTACCATGAATGGCCTCCCAGCCCCGCATGCAGCTCTGTCGCTCTATAACCGTGACAATATTGGTCGCAGGCAGACGAGTCTCGTTTTGACAATCTGGAGAGCTCTTCCGGATCCATTGGCCGCTCCCGTGGCATGTGGCGTGATGAACTGAAGCAAACTGTTTTCCAACCGGCTTTCCCACGGGCGTCCCAGCTCCATTTCCCATTGGCACGGCTCCCATCCCATCCCAGGCAGCCTCTATTTGGCCCCCTAGCCGCCCCCAACAACCAGGGCTTTCTTGATGTCAACCCTCAAGCATTCATAGATCCCCAGCTTGCTTATGAGTGATGGTCGAGGTGACCGTCTAACCCCGGACAATGAGATGCTGCTTCGGCCCAGCGCCCCAACAACAGACTTGATTCTCGCATCCCAACGGCCAGAACTTTGGTGGCTACGGCTCCTTCAACCCCGCCCAGATGCAGTTCGATGCCAATAGTGGCCATTTTGCCTGGTGCGGAGCTCCGAACATGAATGCCAATGGCCTCAACATGTTTCCGCAGTTCCAGCAGCCTCCCATTGCACTCCGCTGTCACCTCACGCGACGGAGTTCAATAACGATACGACTCCGTGGAAGACTGACGTAAGTATTATCAGGGTCTCAATCTCGATCTCTGTTTTTTTGGTTTACTTTTTTCAGTTTTTTATGTTTCATGTTTGCTCTTTGTTTGATAGTATAAGAGGCTAACGCATTATTGCTTTATAGTCCAACGCGTCGGACAATCAGACATTTGTTGCCGACTACTGAGCCACTGAACTACCGTCGTTTGCTCGATCGCAATGTCAACTGCAACTAGAAGTACATTGTTGACAAGATCGTCAGCAACAACGATCAGCAGGCTCGATTTTCCTCCAACAGAAGCTCAAGGTCGGCACTTCGGAGCAGAAGTGTGATATAGTCGAAGCCATTGCCACCCAGGCCTACCCTCTGATGATCAATCGCTTCGGGAACTTCCTGGTGCAGCGCTGCTTGGAGCACGGGTCTCCCGAGCAGATTGTGAAGATTGCGAGGCCATTCGTGGAAACACGCTCCAGCCTCTCTATGGACCCCTTTGGGTGCCATGTAGTCAAAAGGCATTTGACTCGGTCCCCGAAGACTATAAAGCCATCATGGTCCATGAACTGCTTCGCCGCATTCCAGAGACTGTCATCCACCGGTACGCCTGCCATGTCTGGCAAAAGCTGTTTGAACTGCGCTGGAATGACTCTCCTCCGCAGATCAATGAAGTATGTCAACGAGGCACTGCGTGGCATGTTGGCATGAGGTCGCCCTTGGTGAGACTGGCAGTCTCGTTGTGCAAAACATCTTTGAGAACTGCTTGGAAGAGGACAAGGTAAAGTTACTACCGAAACCTGCGATGTGGTCATACAAATGAACGCATGCTAATGTATCATAAAGCGCCCCTGCATTGAGGAGGTTCTTGGGAACATTGACGTTGTTGCTCATGGCCAGTTTGGAAACTGGTGCATCCAGCACATCTGGCGAGCATGGTGCCCCTAGCGACCGCGGCCGTGCCATCGACCACGTCATCCGCTACTCGCCGAGTACAGCAATGGACCAGTTCGCTTCGAAGGTGGTTGAAAAGTGCCTCAAGATTGGCGGAGGGGATTTTCTCGGACGCTATCTGGACCGTGTTTGTGAGGGCAGAGTTGATCGGCCTCGCATCCCGCTCATTGACATTGCCAGTGACCAGTACGGCAACTACCTCATTCAGTACATCTTGACGCATGCCAGCAGCCAGCACCGGGAGATTGTTGCTGCTCATATTAGGAAGCACATGGTGTCCACTCCGTGGCTCCAAGTTTGGATCTCGTGTCGGAATGCTCTGCACGAACCCGGCTGTCGCGACCCGCCCTGGCCCGGCGGTTGGACCTTCTGTCGGACGGCTGCCCCTCGCTTTTGTAAGAAACCCGAGAGCGACGCTCGACTTCTTCCAAAACAACGTCATATCTAACAATTTTCCTCTTTAGCTGGTGCTCCGCCTTCGCGTCATCGTGCCGCGGGCCCGGGGCTTTTACAACGTCGACTAGAGTATATTCTCTACTCGTATTGTCTCTCGCCTGTGATTGCCAACCTCAGCCTCGACGACGCCGATCGATGTTGATGCACACCCCGTTTTTGCTGTCCTCCTTTTTCTTTTCCATTTGTTATATTTCTTCACTCTTTCGTTGTGTCTCTTTACATTTCTGCCCACTGTTGCTCATATTTCGCCGCGCAAAGTTGTCCGGCCGCCCAAGGCCAAATCATGTAACCGATTGCTACTAAATCATCTCCTTATCAGCTATTTACAGATCACTCGACATCCTACACTCGAGAGGCTACAGCCTAGATCGAGCGCTTTGGACACAGCATGGTTATCGTTTTGCAATATTCAGATTTGTACTATTTTCATGCGTGTGTTGTCGCTGAGCCTGACCGGACTGGGCCGGAGCTGATTTATTTCCCCCCTCTTTTCTTTCTTTCTTTTTGCTTGTCTTTCTTTTCTTCATTCTTTATATTTTCTCAAAGTGTACAGTTTTTCCCAAGTAGCCAACTGGCTCTGGGTTACCAGCTTTACTTTGTTGCTCTTATGAGCGGTGGTCAGGAGAGAATCGTATGCTGTACAGGCAGAGAAACAGAAATGTATTTTAGCACTTTGTTATTTCCGATAATGGAAGCATGCCTTTCGAATTAAACACAAGCCGTTGCTTTCATACTACGAAATAATAGAAGAGAAGAAAACAAAGGAGAAAACTTCTGTCAAAAAAAGGCCTCATTAGCCGTTCCATCCACTCTGTTCGATGGCCAATGAGGTATTAGGCCAGGGTGAACCAGTGGGTAGGCGAGTGAGAAGAAGAGTGGCTGGGCGAGGTTTGAGGCTGTCAAGTGCGTGGACACACTAGACGTCGACGAAGGAGGCGGCTTGGTCTGCGAGCTGCTACTCCAATTGCATACTCGAACTGCGCACTGCTGCAGTACGGAGTCAGGGAATACAATATCGTGTTCATGACTGTTCGGCTCGCGCAAGAAGCATTGGTTGAATTCCAGAACCAAATGGACCTCTAGTTACATTGAATGATGCTGGATTTGTGCGGACTTCCTCGCTGGCCTCGTGGTAGGGTGAATCGTGGGCCCAGACGACATTTATGGTCTGCAGACAGACGGGGTTGATGGTCTGTGTGCTTCGCGTTGTCGTTGCGCCTGGCCGGTTGCCTGTGCCACGCTCTTGCCACTGTTCGAACAAAATTCGTTTTTCGCGACTTGCGGGGAATGCTTTGGCTAGCAACACAATCTTCACTTCGTGGTCACTCATCGAGAACCAAAACCGCATCTTCATGCGGAGGCTTGGGAGGGTCTGTGAGAAGCCTGCTTCGAAAACAAGAGTTGGCCATGCACCCTTGTGACTCCGAGCGGGCAAGGGTAGTCCGCCAGAGTCACTCTCCCGCTTGAGCCTGTCGATTGCATCCCCGGATACCGCGTGGCAGCGGTTTCTTCCCAGGAAGAGTAAAGGCCCATGCTGTAGACGCTGTTGAGGAACCAACCCTGTAGGCTGAGATGCATTCTCTCATGCGGCGCCGTGGGAATTGTAATGATGAGGAGCTTCTGCTCAGAAAAGTAGAAGAATCGAACTTTCCGTCGCGCTTGTCACGCTCGCGTCCATGTCCTGCATTGCACGAGCCGGTACGTTGGAGACGGTGAGGGCATCGCCGTCCGTCCTTTCGAGCACCGCAAAAACGTCCTTGGCTGTGGTGAAGCTCATGTCCGCTTCTTCAGCAGAATCCAGCGTGCTGGGCATTGTGGACGGGTTTGTCGACCTCGCCGTTGCTGATGGCAAAAGACGGGCCACTCGCCGGCGACTGGTACATCCTGTCGAAGGCGAAAAAATGTCTGTTCTGCTCACGAGAGTGGTTGTCAGCTATGAGTAGCTTTACAGGGGTGTTTTGGGGGTTGTAACATGGAACATACCTTTTTTGGTACCCACAGGTTGATTGAAGGCTACATTCGCCATGGCCAAAGAAAAGGAAAGAAAAAAAGGGGCAAATACAAGTAGAAAAAGAAAATACGAAGACGGAGCAGAAATCCGAACGGTGCAGGGGTTATAAAACGGGAGACGTCGCAGGGTAGGTGTCGGCGAATGAGGATTGAAGACGGTGCAAGGTTGCAACCTTTGTGGCAAGTACTCGTATGGGGATGGATTCTGGAAGAATGGGTAATGAAGACACGGAAGACTCAAACAACTCTCTCGACTCGTACTTGTAGGAAATGTGCTGGATTATTTCCAAGTTCTACCAATATTTGTCCGTGGAAAAATTTCACCAAAAAAGTGGGCGATTCGCCCCTTTGGACCTACTTTTCAAAACTCTTCTTTTCTTGCCTTATCCCAACAATCGTTGGGTGTGTTAGGCACCCATGTCACATGAGGTGCACTTAGTCGGAATAACAATATTCCGGGTAACCATACATAAGTCATCGCGGACGGAAGACCTGCCGATAAGTAGAAGATAGAAGAATCAAGAACTTTTTACCAAAATAACCATTCGGACCACAACAGGGTGCCACCCAGCCCACTTTTCTAACCTGCTCTAGGCCAGTAAAGGATAGTTAGTGAAAAGAAAAGTATCTTCCTTGAACTGAATGTCTAGTAGCCGTCTACGAGCTGGCAGCTGCACTGCATCGCTCTCTGTCGTTCGGGCACGTCTTGCGTCCAGCGGAGCTCCTCGAGCGGATCCGTCAAAGGGCGCGCTGCTGCCATCAAACGTCTGGCCGTGCCACGCGTCCGCAAACGGGTGCAGCGCCATGTGCATGATGCGCCGCAGCACATCGCGCTCGCCGTCCTGCTCGACACGGCGGATCACCTCGTCGAGCACCCAGCCACGCGGCGACGAAGTTGGGGTTGACGGCCTTCATGGCGCGGATGCGGCGGTCCTCCTTTTCTTCAGTCGTGCTGCTGCTGCTTGCAGTGTCCGTGTTGTAGCTGGCGAGGATCCGTTCCCGCCACTCGGAGAGCCACTCGGCTTACCAGCCGGCGGCCGGCTTCTTCGCCGACGGCAGCCGTCACGCCCTCTTGGTAAAAGAATCGCTCCGCGGTGCGGCGACGGTCGCTGGGCGTCTCAATGTCAGCGAGACGCACAGAGCTCAGGCGGCGGAAGAACATGTTGAAGTCGAGCTCAATCTGCTCTCATCACATCCAGCAAACTAGTAATGATGGAGTCCATCTCGCCCGTGGCGGCCAGCTGCTCGTGGGAGGCGCTGGGAGACCGAGGCGGGCCATGAACAGGCGCTTGTATTCCGAGATGAAGTAGCTCTTGTACTCTTCACCGACACGCATGATAAATGTCTTCGGCATGCGAGGCCAAGGGTCGGGCCGCGGCACGCTCAACAGCCGGCGAAAACTGTGTCGAGGTGTGTGCCGAAGATGGCGGTTGTGTTTCAGTCTCAACCGCTGCTGTTGTTGTTGCTGCACCGCTACTGGCAGCGACATCTGCCTTGGCGAGACCAATGACACCGCCCTCCGCAAACGCTGGTCGTCGACACGTTCTCCCGCGGCCAAAAACTCGCCAAGAGCCTCGCCGAAGCGCACCAGGTTCCACCAGATGATGCTGGGTTGGTTGCGGTAGCTGTATCGCAGATTGATGGTCGTCGTGGTTGGGGGTGTAGGAAGGATCAAAGTTGTCAAGAAAGGCAAACGGGCCAAAAGTCGAGCGACAGGCCCAAAATGGACGTTGTTGTCCGTGTTGAGCACGCCGTTCATGAAGCCGTACACCTGCCAGTGCGCAACAGTGCGCGCATTTGCGGCGCACAATCTCGCGGTACAGGCGGACGTAGCGGACTCGGCTGTGCCAAAGTTGGGGTCCTCGGGTCGGTGGGGCCCTCCATCGCGAGCTTGGGGACGCCGCGGGGAGGATTTAGCAAGACCTCCACGCTGTCGTCGTCGGGCGAGATTTTGTCCCGGACACGGCCAGGCAGCTTGTCCCAGCCGCAATAGACGCGTTCAGCAACGTAGTCGGCCAGAGTCTGTATTCAGCTGCCGGTCGCCGCGTGTGCGTAGCAGGTCAAAAGTGCCCAAACGCAACCCAGCTCTCAGCAAAGCGCGTGACGAATGGCCGCGGGCTCGAGGCGTTCGCGGTGGACGAGCACGTTAGGCAGCAGGGTCAGAGCGAGAGCGCGCGTCGACGGGATGCCGAGTGCGTTGAGCGACTCGCTGACTACAAACTCGCGAATGCTGCTGCGCAGGACAGCGCGGCCGTCGGCAAAGCGCGTGACGAATGTCATGCCGGCACCCTTGAGCTGGATCTCGTACCGAACTCAGCCGGCGGTGGCGATCTCAGCTCGAGCTCGGGTAGAGAAACGGGTGTCTCGTTGCTTTGCGTGGTTGGCGTAACTGGCACCTCAAACAGGCTGATGGCCCGGCCGTCGCCAAGTTGGCCTGCCCATTGACCAAACTGGTAGCCGCCGTAGCACTGTGCCCAGGGATAGCCGGTCTTGGCACTGGGGTCTGGTGACGATGACGGCTGTACTGCTGCTGCTGCTGCTGCTGGCGATTCTTGTGATGCGCTGCCCTCAGCGCCGTTTCCTTCCTCCTCTTCCTCCGGGGCTGCCTCTTCGCCTTGCCACCCCCACAGCTTGTTGCCAGCTACCGTCTGCAAAAAGTCGTTTGTGGTGGCCTCGGACGCCTTGATGCCGAGATCCGTAACGCAAGCCGGTGATACGGCCAGCAGCTCCGGCTCTTGCTGCTGCTCGGGCCGCACAAACGTGTAGAGGGCCCCGCGGACCAGCCGGGCCCGAGCTTGGTGCGGACAGCACGGTGCGAAGATTGCCGGGGTAGGGAATTGCGAGTCGGTCGGCAGGGACTCGGTGAAGCGCCACGTCTTGGGGAGGGCCTCCAGCGTGTAGCCCTGGTCTTTTGATGATGATGTCATGGAAGGTGGTAACCAGGTGTATTCGAGGTCAGAAAAAGCAATCCGGACGTATGGGAGAGCTGCCGATGGCCGGGCGCCAGGCGAGTTGTGGGCAGCGTCAGACGGAACTGCGGCGTGCAAAGTGCGTAAGCAGCGGCAGCAGAGACAGAAGAGACAGCAGAGACAGCGTTCGGGCGACAGGCAACCGCTCGCGAGAGCATCGACGTGGTCCTGGGGAGGAGGAAGAGGAGGTAGGGTGTTTGCTGCGACCGAAGGCGTGGAGCGCAGGCGTTGGAGAACAAGGCCACAACAGACGATGCGTTTATTCGAGTTCGTCCGTGAGCGAAGTGTGAACAGGTCGGTAATGGCAAACCCCTTATATGTGGAAGACGTTGGCTGGCTCTGGGAGACAAAAGTTTGGGTTTGCCCTTTTATAAAGATCGCGGTGCGGAACGTATGAATGCGGGAGGTGCGAGGGAGGATTACGGCATTTGGAATACGTCTTTTGCACGGCCTTTGCTGCTCCGCCGATGCGGAAGGAGGCAACGAGCTATCTCTCGGCGGCGAGCCCCACTCTATGGTGCAGTTGTATTCGATGGCGGGGAAGTGACGACAGACACTTCGTACAGGAAATTAGTTTCGCAAGGTATCATAGAACGGTGTCAAATCGTAGCAGCTTAATGCATGACGATATTATTTCACGAGCTGATTTCACAAGCTGGTCCGTTTCTCGTTCTCACCATCTCTGCAGTCCTTGCATGTACGAGTAAATAAAAGTCTTGCTTGAGTAAAAAGAGTACATGTACTGGAGAAGGGGCCCACTTTCCTAAACAGCACCTCGGCAAGACAAATCAGAAAAAAGAAAGGAAGGAGCGACACGGCAGACGATGACCACAGGTGTATCTTACATGTCCTTGTCCTTTTACAGCAATGACAGCGTGCGTTCTAGGCGGTGTTCAGAGTACTCTTGTTTTACTCTCCGTGCGTAAGGCTGTGCATTGATACTGGAGCAACACATCGAGCTGCAACGGGACGCCAAGAACGGCCACCTTTTGTCATCACTTCCCCTTGGTGGGTTCGCATTACCTTGCCTGGCCTGCCGGCGCTTGAGAATCCTTCTGGGGCTCTCTTGCTGTTTTTAGACTGCGACAGAAACCATTCCCGCATTTTAGCCGTGTCTTCCCGCTATCCTGGGCAGCCAATGCCGTCAGAACTTAGCTGCGACCTACACTGCATGCATGGCAGAACCAGAAGCTGACTGAGCTCGTTCTGCGTTTCCTTTTGATCGTCTTTTGGATATTGTAAATATGTTTTTCTGTTTGCGTCGTATGTTGTGAGTTCATCGTGTATTGTCTTTTTCTCCTCCTTCTTTCCCTTATCTGAGCTATGTCGCTCTTTCCTGTTCTGTGGCGGCAAACTGCCGGAACGTGCCGCATCAAGCCTCTTGACAAAAAGGAGAGCGTTTTGCTCAGCTTCATGATGCGATCTTTGCGTGGCCTCGTCCAGGCTCTTTCAACGCCTCAATGACACCTTTCGGACCGCTGCCCGATCTTTTGTGTGACGCCCTCCCAGCCCGCACCAGCTCGGGAGTGATATAATATCCAGGAGCCAGGTTTCGACTTTGTCTCGTCTTGCTTTCGTCAAGGTCCAACTTTGACTTACAAAGCAGAGCTCGCAATTTTATTCACTGATTTGTCCAACGGCACCAAACTGTGCTAAATCCGGGCTATTATTCTGTGCCCCGCTCTGGCCGGAGCTGGATGACACAATTTCCGCACCAGCTATGATTCAATCAGCCTCCAAAAGACGATGCATGCTCCAGCCAACAGCCCGTAAGGGCTCCTCTCGGAAAGCTTTACGGGCTCCTCTCAGAAAGCTCCTTTTCACCTTGCTTTTCCCGCCGTCGCTTTTGTTCCCCCATTTCTCCCCCATTCTTCTATTCCCAAAATGGACCCTATCTTGCCGGTCCTGCTCTCTTGTTTCTTGTTTCTTGTCTTCTGTTGGATGATACCCCTCTTCGGTTTGCAGCCCCCGCCTTGCTCTGCAGCTATGGTGCCATTCCCGGCACACGGAGACTTTGTAATGAATGCACGGGAAAGCCAGGCAGTATATATTCGTAGATGCACCTTCCTTATGTGACTTTATTACCCCTCTGCTCCTTCCTTCTTTTTGATCTCTTCGATTCCCTCCCTGTTCCTTCGGCTTCAGTAGACGCATTCTTCCCCATTCAAGCCAAGCCAATGCTCCTTCCGCTGAAACGGATATTCGTCTCTCAATCTCCACGTCTGTCTCTCACGATCTCAACCTCGACCGCCTCGCACACCCATCACACAGCCGCGCCATTATTTGCCGCAACCACACGCCTTAACCGCCGCCTGCACTCAGCGCGATCCAGCTCGCCCAACTGCTACAACAGCCCTTTCAGAGCCATGGCTACTGCCGCAACGACGGCCGATGCGGCCCGCCAGGCCAAGTACCTGCCCAACGTCAAGCTCAACGACGGCACCGAGATCCCATTGTCTCGTACGGCCTCGGCACTGCCAACTACAAGGGCTCCCGTACCGGGTTTGTGCAAAAGATTGTCGACGACACTGTGGCCGCCGTCAAGGCCGGCTTCACGCACCTGGACGGTGCCGAGGTCTACGGCAACGAGGAGGAGCTCGGCGCGGCCATCAAGGCCAGCGGTGTTCCCCGGGAGCAGCTGTACATTGTGACAAAGTACCACGCGAAGCCCGCCGGCACCGTCGAGGAGTCGTTTGCGCTGTCGCTCAAGAAGCTGGGGGTCGACCGCGTCGACCTCTACCTGATCCACAGCCCCTTCTGGGAGGGCGTCACCGACGAGCAGATCCAGAAGCGCTGGGCCGAGCTCGAGGCCATTCAGGCTTCGGGCCGTGCCACGTCGATCGGCGTGTCCAATTTCCTGCAGAAGCACCTCGAGCCGCTGCTCAAGACGGCCAAGGTCAAGCCTGCCATCAACAGATCGAGTTCCACCCATACCTGCAGCACGGCGACCTCGTGCCCTTCCACCGCAAGCACGGCATCGCCACGTCAGCTTACTCGCCGCTGACGCCCCTTGTGCGTGCCAAGGGCGGGCCCCTTGACCCCGTCTACGCCAAGCTGGCCAAGAAGTACGGCGTCACCGAGGGCGACGTGGGCCTGCGCTGGGTCATTGACCAAGGCATCGTGGCCATCACGACGAGCTCGAACGCCGAGCGCCTGCAGAACTACCTGCCGCACCTATCGAGCTTCCAGCTGACGCCCGCCGAGGTCGACGAGATTTCCAAGACCGGTGCCACGCATCACTACCGCGCTTTCTGGACGGCAAACTTTGACAAGGACGACCGCAGCTAGAGGTGGCAGCAAGTGGTTTAGAGGAGCATAAAATAAATGTATGGCTATAGATAATGAGAAATAAAATGCCAAAAAAAAAGACAGCATTGGACTTTTATTGTGACTCTCAGTAAGATTGAAAATAATCTTGTTAGAAAAGTTCCTTCTACAGCTCATCATCAGACTCGGAGTCGCTACCGTCCATGTCGTGATCTTTGCTGCTGCTCGTTACGGGTGCAGGAGCCGGGGGGCAGCGCTGCCGCTGGCAGAACCTCTGGCCTTACCAAAGGCAAGTGTGCGGCGCGGCGGTGGAGCTTCGTCTGGAACAGGCGCTGCCTTTGGCCGCTGTGAGAGTTCCTCTTGCTTGACAGGGGCGTCCTCCTCCATGGGCTCAGGCTCATCCTCGCTCTCGGTTGATCCGTCGTCATGTTCTGTCGTCCGATCGTCTTCCTCGGATTCGGTCCCGAATCCTCGTCAGCAGCTGCCTCACCTTCTGCCCCCTTGGCCTTTTGTGCCTTCTGGCGGGCGCTCCCTTTCGTTCCTGAAGAGGTGGGCTTCTCAAACTCGCCGTCGTCCGAATCATCCGCATCCGAGACGGCGGTCGCTGCACGCCGCTTGGCGCCACGCCTAGCCGTAGCAGACGCAGCAGCCGTGCTCCCTCCTCTCCCGACCTTGCCTAACCTGCCGGCTCGTGCACCGCCCCGCCGGCCACGTGTCGGGGGAGCAGGAGCAGGAGCAGGCTCTTCCTCCTCGATGTCCTCTTCTTCTTTGATCTCGGCCTCGACTTCAGCCCTCTGTGCACTCGCTGCATCTTCTTCGGCCGCCTGTCTGAGCTGGAGTTGTTGCTGCCGAATCTTAACCTTTTTCTCGTTGAGTAGCATGCAAAACTTTTCCAGCATAGCGGCCTCATCGGCAGCCTTGGCCTCGAGGAACTCGTCCAGCTGCGCCGTGAGCTCCCCTACCGTGGCCTGCAGACTACTCTGCTCCGCGGTGGCCTTAACCAGGGCACTTGCGGCACGTGTCTGCTCCTCCACGGCCTCCCGCACACTCAAACAGCTCGATGCCCTCATCACCGTCATATGTCAGAGACAGTGTTCCCAGGCGTTGCTATCGCAGGGTAGCAATCAGCATATATCCAGGAGTAAAAAAAACACAACACATAAAGCAGGATAGAGCACCTACAGTGATGTTCTGAACCCTCTTGCGGACGGTGATGGTGAGCGTCTCCTCCTCCTTCACCGTGGCTGTCGCATCGATATTGTCAACCGAGCCGTTGCCGAGCAAAAGAAAGGATAGAATCTGCTCCCACTCGTCTGGTGAGCACGGCGCGTTCTGGCTGCGCAGTTTGTCGATCCGGTCATACCGTACTGTGAGGCGAGGGGGTATATCAAAATGATGGTAAGTTTCGTGTGTGCGTTTTGTTTCACAGCATCAAAGGATCTTTTGCTCGCTTTCTTCTTTTTCTCTCTCTTTTTTCTCTTTTGGGAGATACATCCTCCCCCAAGGTCAGCACTTACACGAAAGGACGTAGGGTGCCACTCCCTCTGTCGCTACCAACCGTGCGTTCAGCGGTCGAGAAGCCGGGCCAGAGGGAGACACGCGAGCGAGAACGAAGGACCCTTCCTCGTCGGAGCGCGGGATCCGTACCACATGGGACGGCTGATCTGCCATGGTGGGGGAGGGGAAGATGGAGAGACGAGAGAGGAAGTATCACTGCCAAGTGCGCTCCTCGTAATATATCGCCACGCAAAAATAGTCGACTGCAAGGCACGACTGAAGCCGGGTGGAACACAGCGGAGATTGAAGGGTCGTTGTGAACCTTGGATATATCAATGGCGACGCTATGGTTTTGGCCAAGCACGTACGTATATGAAAAAGGGGGGAATCAACGGCGGCGTCTGTGTGTCGTGTGCCGTATGCAATATAGCAATATCTGGGACGTAAGGCGGCCGTGAGAGGGATGAAGAACGAGGGATGAAGGACGGGGAGTGAGAGGGTCAAAGAAGATGGTGCTGGGGTGACTCGACAAAGGCCTGTCTTCCTTTGATTAGTGTTCCTTGCGTCTTCCTCCTTGGACGACCGACCAGACAGCTAGGAGTATCTCACAGGGCCAGACCCAATGCCCTGGGGGTAGATAAGATTGCGTCTTGTTAGCCGGCCGAGGGACCGTTTAGGTTCGTATATAAAAATGTAGATGGCAGCAAATGGATGAAGCGGGGTGCAGGGGCTCCTGCAAGGCGGATGGGGCCGTATGAAAGGCCAATTGGGCAGTGGCGCAACTAGAGGGTGGCAAGAGTAGCGTCGAGGTCGAAGGGGAGGATGAGGGTGAATGTGGGAAAGGCTGCTGAAGTCGATGAAGCTGTTGGATTGGATAATCTGGAGCAGCCTTTTTTGGGGGGATTGGCCCTTTTTTTCGACACGTTCAGACGCCGCTATTCATTTAGGCGGCCATGCGCAACAACAGGAATCCGTCTATCTGGAGTCGTAGGGCAGCTATAACGCAAAACCCGGCGTAGCTCACAGACGTGAAATGCATGGACGTGATGAGTTTTGGAGCCTTTGATCGATCGTGGGCTGACCGAATCTGATTAGTGGTCTGCATTCGCCTGGGAAGGTGCGATTTGATGTTTCTGGAGTCTACACTGTATACGGCAACTGCCATCCGAGGAATCTAGAGCTACAAGCCACCTCGGCGTATACATTGCCGTTAAAGTCGGCAAGAGCGACGATCCATTAAACATTTACACATCCCCAGAGAGAAGGTTTGAGGTCTTTGGCACGCCACAGAAGGAAAGTGCGAGGCTGTCCAGACTCACTCAATCTTGGAATCAGCATTGGCGGGGAGGACGGAGGCAAACCCAACTGGAGCAGCAGGAACGCGTCTGTTTCGCGTGCTTGACGCGATGTCAGAGCTGCTGTGTTGTTGGTCCGGAAAAATTCCAGCCAATCCGAGACGAGAGCAGGGCTGTGGAGCGTGCGAAACTGTGCCTTCCGAGGACGGTCTCAGGCGGTGACAGCACGCCTGCAGCACCTTCCGCACCCTTCTGCAGCTGGATTGCACTTGCCATGTGGCGCCCAAGAATGCACAACCCTTTGCTTGGTAGACACGGGCATTCCCAGGCCTCTAGGCCTGGCCTGTTTGCCATTCAGCGCCTGTTTGTGCACTGAAACCTGCCGGCGGACGCACGGACCTTGAGCCTGCCCGGTCCTCGTCCCCCTCGTTCCTTCCACAGCCAGCCACCGCCAACGGCAAAAATGCAAGGAATTTGCGCTGCAAAAACCACTTTATGGGCAGGCGGGCTAGCTAAATGGCAACAGATCAGCACTATTCTGGGAAAGAACCCACCACAACCACCCGATTTTTTCGATTTTTCCTCTTTCCCACCTACGCCACGCCTTCCCTGTGAGCCTGCCAAATCACTCTGAGTGGTTGGCGCCTTCCCAACCACCCGCTCTCCAACGCGGCCGCTTCATCACCATTCCTGCCCTGACTTTCCTCGCATTCCGAGATCTTCACGCCAACGAGCCCTTTCGACCTCTCCTCTTTTCCACTTTACAGATTTGTGCGGCTTTCTCCTTTTCTCATCCACACACTCCGTCTCTTTTTTGCTCTTTTTTTGTTGAGTAGCATCAAGAGAATTGCATCTTCTCTGCTGCTCACTTTGTTATTTTCGCCCGCGTCGCGACAACATTTTGCGCGGCTCATCTTCCGTGACGGAACTCCAACAGCCAGAGCGCCAGCAAACCGACGACAAAGACCGCGACAACACTCCCAACCCTGTTGACCACGACGACAGCAACTATAATAGCTTCAGTGACAGCAATACGCCACGCGCCCGCCGCATTCGCACCCTGTATCTACAGTGCCCCGACATGTCCTAGGAACAGAAATATCACCGTTCATTTCTTTGCGTCTACTTTCTGTCTTTCTATCTTTTTCTCTCGCCATCGGGCCGCCTTGCTCCTCTTTAATCGATATCAGCCTAGAAGGAGAGCTGCGACGCCGCCGACTTTCTTCCTGTGTGCATTTGTCCTCTCTTACGACCCAGCGAAATACGCTGTCGTTAGAACGCCCTTTAAGGACCTCTCCACGTCTTGTGAGCGGAGCCGTACCTCCGCCTGCGGAAAAAGACTCGTTTGACGACTTGGACCCGTGAAAAAGAAATTGGGACGACGGGCGACGCAATCCAAAAACAGAAAACCAATCGAAGTAATTGAGGAGGAACGGAAGCCTCCATACACACGCCATTTATTGACACGCGCATTCTCCATCGACTAATATCACGACACGTCCACACATTCATCTGCATCGCATCGCTACTGTCGACTATGAATCTACTGCACTGACAGCGTTCTTCCCACCGACCATTGACCATCGACCATTCTGATTTTGTTCAGTCATTACTCAGTCACTACGCACTTATTCTTTTCGTTCGCTCTCTCTTCGCACGCGACGTCGTCCCGGTCAAGAGCTCTTTGCAGCTATTGGACGACAGAGCGAGGCGTTGTGATACCACACCCAGAAAAACACCCATCCCAAATTGACCACCACACCTGCGTACCCATCATGGACACATTACGCCTCAAGCCGAGGCAGCCCGTCGAGGATGTCGTCGAGAACTGGGACGACGACGACTTCATGATCGATGGCGACGACATCACTTTCCGTAGTTCAACAAACACGGCCCCGCTGGCGTCTAACAGCCGCCGCGAGTCGCATTCGTCTTTCCGTTCCGACTTTGAGTCTATCCACGCCGAGGAGGAGCAGCAGGTTCTGCTTCCCGGCGACGATGAAAAGTCAACATTAGACGCCATTGTTGTCGCCACAAATGCCGGCATCCCCATTCCCAAAAATGTGCCGCCATCTGCGCTCATGGGTGGCACAATCAAGCGTCTTGGGGGCCGGAAAATTAAGAAGATCTTCCAGGAGGACTGGGGTGACGATCTGGAGTTTCCCGATGACCCGCATCCTCTGCACATCAAGCAGCAGGACAGCTCCCAGTTCCCCGAGGTGCTGCGCCAGGTTAGTAGCAGCTCGACGCAGTCAAGTCCGGTCAAATCGGCACTTCCTGGACCTACTCTTATTCACCCGGTTCAAATGACGGCGGCTGCGCCGAGGGCCTCTGTCAACCTCGACCAGTTTCCGTGACTCGGACGACGACGACGACTTTTTCGGTGACGGTGTTGCTACTATCAAGGTGCCCAAGACGCGCCAGGCCCCCAAGCCCATCTCCATGATCACGCCCCCGACGCCGCAGAAGAGCAGTGGCCTCGACGACGACTTTGAGCAGGACCTGGAGCTGCCCTTCCAACGGGAAGCTCATGTTGTCCAAACGCAAGGATATCCCCAAGACACCGTCTAATGCGCTCGATGATTTTGAGTGGGCGAGGAAGCCTCGGGACGCGTTTTGGCGGAACTCGGCGCGATGGGCGCTCCAACCGCAGCTCATCCGTGTCTGCTCTCAGCCCCAGTGTCTCTAGCTCGATCACTGCCGAGAGCGAAGGAGAGGATGATACTTTTGACGGCCTGGTGCTACCGACAGGACCCGTCAACTTTGGAGAGAGATTGAACCGGAGGCGACCAAGCCGCTCGCCGCACCGGACTTCCAAGGCGGCCGAGGAGCTCCAACAGCAGCAGCAGCAGCAGCAGCAGCATCAACAACAGTCTACTCAAGCTCCCACCCCCACTGCTTCGGGTCTGGGCATCTTCCCCACCAAGCAGCAGCAGCAGCAGCAGGCGCCACAGCAGCCGCAGCAGTCGCGCGAGGCAGACAAGGAAGACTTCCTGACCGGCCTCGACCTTGGCGATGGCGAGGTTTTCGACACCAATCGCCTCACGCTGCACCGCAATGTCCGGCTCAAGGAGACGCGGCCGGCGAGCCCATCCCGGCCCAAGGCTGCCGTATCTATAACCTTCACAAACAAGCCTACGTCGGCAACCTCGCGGTTGCCCGGCCAATGACCCATGAGCGCACGCACACAGCTTCCTCTCTGGAGCCTGTGTCCGAGAGCGGTGGTCCTATCGTCAACCTTGCGCGTAGGTCGCAGTCCCGTATCGGCGGCCACTCTGAGCAGTCTTCCGTTTCCAGCATCCCTACCCCTTCGACCCCCTCTTCCGTTCAGTCCATGCCTCCTCCGTCTACACCTCGCCGGCGCGAGCTTGGCCAGAAGACGTCGACGATCTCTCTGCGCAACGAGCCCACGACAACCAACGCCCAGCTTCTCCGCCTGAAGCGGTCGCTTCCCGTCATGCGTGCAGCTCCTTCTCCTGCACCGCGACCTGTCACATCTCGTGGCACGGGCTATGAGCGCCCTCCGTCGCGGACTGAGTTTGGCAGCACGCGGCCGCAGTCGTCCATGCGCCCCAAGACCCCCACGGACCGCATGCGCCCCGCTGTGGAAAGCTCAGCCGCTCAGGCAAGGAGACACCCGATGCCATTTCTGCCAGCCGGCGCATCGCAATCCCAGTCACACCACATCATGTCCAAGACGTCGCGTAATTTCCGCCGCCATGACTCCGATACTGCCGTTGACCTGCGCCCGAACTCGCGCGCTGTTTCTCGGTCGACGATGCGGTCGCCGAGTCCATCCAAACGTGGTCGCCTAAATGCAGACAAGCTCACGCAAGAGGGTTCCTGGCACCAGCTAAGCAAGCCCCGTCGCCAGCGGCAGTTTGGTGATGGCCACGAGCTTGATGCGTTTGATGATCTTCCGACATCGACGGCGGCCGAGTCGCGTTTCCTGCGCCAGCCAGCAGCTGCTAACCCCAAGCTCCAGCTGCGCAGCAAGATGTATCAGAACATTCTCCCAGACCGGAACACTACGCCCTCCCCTCTGACCGTGTACTCGCCCGCTGCGCGGTACGACAATTTACCACACTTTGCGCGGGACACTGCCGCAAGCCGCATTGCCAGAGAGACGTCCATCGCACAGCGAATGCCATCCAGCAACGCGCCATTGACCACGCAGCGCGTCACTCAGCTGTCTACCCGGAACAACTATAACACGCCCATTCTTCCGCGTGAGACAATCCGGTCGAGGAAGACGCCTCGCCGTGTCCCGCAGCTCAAGCCGCATCTCATCTCGAACCTGAACGGCGCCAAGGAGTCCAAGACGGTCAACGGCATGTTCTACAACCCCGTGACTATGCGCTGGGAGGGCAACGAGAATGCTTTGTCCGAGTTTGACCCACCTGCATCATCGCCATCGACCACGTCGATCCCGCCCTACCTCCTGCGCGAGAAGGAGAATGCCACGCCGCGCCCTGCACTCATCACTCCCATTGGCGCGACAAAGGGTGTCCAGGTGGTCGGCCGGCATGGTCTTTGATCCCCAGAACATGTGCTGGCTGAAGCTGGGTCCTCAGAACAGCAACGGCAAGACTGAGGCCGATGATTCCATGGATGGATTCAATGGCATCGACAGCGATGAGGACGTGTTCAAGGACATTCCGGACCTCAACGATGCGGCTGACGCCACGGAAGCCGGCACCGGCCGCATCAGCGACGTTAAAGACGACTGGCTGGTCGGCGAGGAGTTTGACGTGGCCCGGAGTTTGTCCGCCGGCAGCGCGAGGAGGAGCAGCGCTGGAGGAAAAAGTGCGAGAGATGGATGTCATTCGAAGACCGCAACCAGAGCTCCTGGCGTTGGCTGCTGCAGGAGATGGTGACGCAGCCTGCGTGAGGCGGTTGACAAGGCACGTTGCCAACAATCCCCAGCAACGATTCTTTTATTCACTTCGGACCGGGCTATTCGATATTACACATTTAATGTCCCCTTGTTCCCATCACACCACATACATTGCACTACGACCACGACAGCAACCACAACAGAAACCACACAACACCACAGCACCACAGCACCACAAACCCCATTCCCCATCCCCCCCACACTTGTACCAACACGCATCAAACGGTGTATGATGTAACGTCTTTATCAGCCATAGGGTATTCTGTCTAGTTTCGGATGACAGAAGTCTTTGACGGACATTACAAAGCCCACGGGAATATGGCATTGTTTCAAGCAAGCACGTTTGAACAACAGAACAACAGGAAAGGTGGTCTTACAAAAGCATATCAGGCGTGTTCTTGGCTTTTGATTTATTATCTGGCTTCATTTTACTTTTTTATGACATGACGGGTTTATGATTTTGGGTTATGAGCTTATCTTTCTTCTTTTTCTGTTATGCCACCAGCTTCGTTAACTGGCGTGTTCATGTTATTTTACTGTCTTTTTAATATCGAAGGAGAAAGCACGGCTTTCGAATATGGGTTGTTTGCATATATCATAGACGGAGGGAGCAGTTTCAGCAGAAGTGCAGAAAGAAGAGAAGAAGCGGAGCAGCTCTTGCGAGCAATGAAACGAACAAGTTTTATATGTCTTGACAGTAACGATGGCGTTGTCGACGATGACTTTGTTGAGAATAAAAGTAATGTCTTGTTTTACTTCCCCTTACTTTCACAACTGTCACATCACGCCCCTGCAATTTCACCCTTGCCACACCGCTACCATCACAACCCACACTAGAATAAAATGAATAATATGTCGACCCTCAAGACCAGGAGGACAAAAAATGTACAGCAGCGGGTATTCGCCGGTCGTCACGGACCCAACTACTAACCCGCCGATTACTAGTTTAATTCTAAAGTATATCTAAAGATATCCAAAGCATATCCAAAGCGTATATACCAACCCAGTATACTCTTCTTCCCGCGGGTCTACTTACATCTAAGCCAGCGCTTTGCCGTCGGAAAAGACTTGGTCCTTGGCCGTCCTCAGCCACGTAGACGAGGTCCAGCCAGCGGAATGCGCCGATCCCAGCGAGAGGGCCGCGACATCCGCCCCCTATGGCCAATAAGGCCACCAGTTTGCATCAAACGCATACTCTCTGGGCCGGTAGGCCCCGGCAACTGTGTTCAGCCTCCGGGACACCGAGGGCCAGATGTAGTTGAGTGTACCATGGCCCCATTGGCCCCCATGGGCTGAAGGCGCCCCGCGTAAAGAGATTCACCGCCCACGTATTGAGGAGGCCGGCAAGTTGCCTTCACGGTTCGGATACACGAGCAGAGGTTATTTCTGATGTCCGATCAGCACTCACGTACCATCGGTTCTGCTGGCCGTGACACCGTTGATGGCGCAAGTGAGGGCCACGATGCGGGCATTGAGCGGGTTATTGCCGCCATTCAGTCGAAAGTCGACACGCGGATCTGGCTCGTCGGTGTCCTCGCCCTCTGCAAGATTGAACATGACCTGGCCGTGGTACTTGTTGAGAGCAGATACGCCGGGATACCAGTTGAGGAAGCCTTCACCAGGCCCGACACACAGTGAATTGTCATCAATGGGGATGTGCAGGTGGAAAATAATGTAGTTGTCGACATTGCCGCTGGCTGTGTGCTCGTTGTCTCGGAGCTCATCCGGCAGGAACGCAGCCCGGGTGCTTTTCTCCCAAGGCATTGCCTCGGCTGCCGTGTATCAATCTCCAGAATGATCTCCCGGTTGCTGCGGTAGTTGATCCAGCGCATGTAGTAGATGTCTAGCATCCCGTTGTTGACTGCGTTGAGCACACCGACGACGGTCGGTTTAGTGCCGGTTACGTCGCGGTTGCCGGCGCCGACGAGCTCGATCTTGCGGGAAGCCAGCTGCGCCGTGTGCCAGGGCGTGGTCAGCAACGTCGTGTTGGTGAGGGCAGCATCGGCATCTGCATTTTCATCTCCATCCAGGGCCGCATCCCGCTTGTCGAGGGTGGGCGTTGGGTCCAAGAAGCCGTCGGTGCCCGGATACTCGCACAAGGCCGCCTCGGCGGTCTCGATGCTCTGGATCATGTACTCCTCGGCCGCCATCGGATCGCACAGGAACTCGCTGATCACCGCCATTGTGTCCCTCAAAGCTCGCCGTCGTTGAAGGGCATGACGTACTCGCGCAGCTGGTTGTAGCCGACGCCCGTCTGCGACTGGAACCCATTCCACTCAAAGGCGATCAACTCTGAGGGCTGGGCGAGACGATCTCGACTGACATGATCTCTGTGACACATATGTAGTTGTAGTACTGGTTGACGCCGATGATACCGCGCCGTGAGATGGTCCCGTAGAGTTGCTCGTCAATGCTGGATGCCCACAACGGTGGACATGTCGGATCGAGAAAGTGCTCTTGCAGACACTGGCGAAGCAGCACCGCTGTCTTGTTCTCCAGATCCGTGTCTGCAAGCACGGCCAGGTTGGCGTCGGCACCGCCCACCGTTGTCAGTCCCACCCGCAGCCCGAGGTTGCCGATGCCGCCGAGGCCGCCGACGACTGTAACCGACGGGCCCTTGCAGCAGTAGGCCGCACTGCCGAGCGCACAGGCACCCTGCTGCCTCGCCACAAGAAGCTCGCCGCTGGGGCAGCTGTCCTCTCACACGGCCGACGCCGCAATCAAGTTGGTCGCCTTGGTGCTCCAGGGGCACCGCACTCCCGGCACAGCAGTAGCTCATGGCGCCGACCCAGCAGGAGCCCGCGCCGCCCTGGCCGCTCGTCGACGAGGCCACGTAGTTGGGGTGGCTGCTGGGACACGCCGCCACGGACCCGGAGCCCGAGCACAGCGGCGGCACACCAAACCACGCACACTCGCCGTATGGTGCCATGCTGCTGCTGCTTTCCACCGTGCAGCACGCCGACCGGTATCCCGCGGCGCATCCCGTCGACTGCACCCACCTCGGCCTCGCCCGCCGCGCAGCCGGGGTTGCACACGCCGCTGTCCTGGAAGCCACGCAGTACACAGACCGGCAGCGGTGCCGTCTTGGATAGCGGAACCTGTGCACGCTGCCGCCAAAGCAGCCCGTGGCGTCTGTGAGGCTGCCGCCGAGCGGGTCCGTGCTCAGCTGCACCTCGGCAAACCCGGCCGGGCAGCCCGCGCCACAGTTGGACCACTGGCACGTGTCAACCTGGCTGAAGCTGCTGGTGACGACCGCGGTCACGTTTGTGGGCCGGGTCGATGAAGACGGTACGGCCCAGCGCGCCCGCCAGCTGCGCGGCATACGTCGTGGCTAATGGCCCACACCATGACGCCGCCGAGGCACACCGACTTGGCATAGTCGCCTTGATTTTCCACGTGTCGCGTCGTCAAACGACACCCACTGGTTGTCGCCCCAGGAGATGGTCTTGACGGCGGCGTCGGCGTACAGCGTTGGGCTCAGGCCGTTGGCGGCAATGATGTCCTCGATTTCGCTATTGAGCAAAATGCCATCTGCCCGCTGCACGTCCCGGGATCGCCGCCCGAGAGATACGGACAGCCGGGTGCCGTGCAGGCCGCGCTGGCCACCGTTTGTGCTGCGGCCGTACATGGCAAGGCCCAGGTTGATCTTGGCTGGGTCGACGTTGTTGCGCCACAAGCAGATCAAACGAGTCGCGGATCTCGGTGAGGTTCGTGTGTGCATTGAGAAACGCGCCCGCCCACTGGTTGCCAATGTCCCACGTGCCGTGTAGGTCGTACTCCATGACGTTAAACCAGTCCACCCACGGCTGCAGCCGCGGCAGGTCAAAGTGCTGCAGATACCAGTAGCTCGACGGCAGCGTCACCGACAGCCCGAAGCCGTACGCGTTGAGCGCGCCGCGCAGCTGTTGCAGAAACACTGGGAAATTGGCAAAGTCTTCGCCGCGTCCGCTGCGGTCGGGCGCCTCGGGGTACTCCCAGTCAATGTCGACGGCCGTTAAAGCCCCACGTCTGCCATAAACTGGAGCAGAGACGCGAAAAAGGCCTCTTGGTTGGCGGCGCTGGCCGCGAGGTCGAGAACGTGGTCCGCGTCGGCTGGTCGTCGTCGTTGATGTCCACCCGCCAATAGCAATCCACGTCTGCAGGCCCAGATCGCGCGTCTTGATTGCTTGCAGACGCTGGTACAGGTCACTGTCGGTGCTTGCCGCCGGAACCACGGTAAACGTCACCGGGTCGATGCTGGCAAAGGCAAAGTTCACGTGCGTGTAGATTGCCCTGCGGGATTTGTCCGGGATACATGGCGTTGCACGGCCGCTCCGTTGTCGCCCACGCCCTCGTAGTAACCCACCACACGCTTGATGCTCGTGCTGGCCACGTCCGCAGGCGGGCGCCGCGACCGTTGGCGTGCCGCAAAATTCGTGCGTTGTGCCACAGAACCCGTAGGCACTGCAACACACGTTGAGCGGGCACGCCGTTGCGCTTGGCGTACGTCAGGCCCCAGCCGCCCGGGTCGCACTCGGACTTTGGCCCCGCAGCTAGCAATGCAGTTGGTCGGCGCACAGTAGTCCGGTCCGAGACCGCAGTTGCCCCATTTTGAGCAGCATCCTATGGGGCATGGCTGCGTGGCGCTACATTCGGCGGCGGTGGCCGGAGCCACCACGACCGAGAGGAGGGCGATAAGTAATGCAAGGCGAAAGACGAGAAAGAAGCTGCTGGGCGCCGACGTTTGTGATAGCGACATCATTCGAAAGGGCAGCTGCATGGCTGCACCGATACCGGCTGGTACTGACCACAGATGTGGAATATCAAAGGGTGGAAGATTCACCTCTCGGTAAAAATAAACGAATGTAAAAGGTAAATGGTAAACAAGACAGTCGAGAAAGTCGAGAAAAAGAAAACAAAAGGGAACAAAAAGACAGGATGGCGTTAGAATAGGCCGGAGAGAGTGCACAGAATTAAAATCAATGAGAGATGACCGTGGAGGAGATAAAAAATCAGAAATACAGAAAGACGTAGGAGGAAGAAAAAAAAAGATAAAAGACAAAAAAAAGCCAAGTCGAGGATAGACTCGAACATGGCCGGGTTTACAGACAAAGCATTGTCACGGGGTCTCTGCGTGCATTTGTTGATGTTGTGCTCCAGGCTCGGTTACAAACATCAGGCTCCAACGACTTATTCTGGACCTGCACGCTTCGCAATGCCATAGCGTAACGCCAACGCGAATCTCTTCAAAGCGGCTCAGACCGAGCCCCGGAAATGACAGACTGGACTGAGTCGAGTCAGTCGGTTTGTAAGCGAGTGGAGAGAAAAAGAAACTGGATAAATCTACAAGCAGAAAAAAGAATTAATGCTGCTTACCTGGACTACGGCAACAAGACGTTGTAGCGGTGCTCCAGAGAGACAAGATACTTTGAAAATTAGGCAACAAAAGGACAGAAAATGGTATTCCAATGCCCGCATTCGGCCAGAGCTCGTAGCTGCCCCTCTTTTTAGAAGGTGATCTCGTCAGTGCAGGGCCACGGAGGCACGGAAAGAAGCATATCAAGGCCCCTGCCATATCGGCCGAGCTGTGAAGGACCGTGCGGCGCTAAAAACAGGTACCATGTACATGTACAAGTAGGTTGTGGGCAGCTCGACTCTCTATTGAGCTGCCTATTGGGCTCGGGGCGTTGCAGGTTCACGCCAAATAAGTTCATTCGTGGGGTGCAAAGTACGAGTATGCGGAAACGGAAGTCCGGAAGACTTTTCCAAAAAGATTTGTGAAAGATTACTGGTATTTGACCTTTTTTTAAACTTTTTTAACCTTATTTCTTTTATTTGTGGGCCCGCCAAGGCGAGCCGTCCCGCATGGGTGAAGCGTGAACACGAAGGAACAGCGGAGAAAGTGGAGAAGGGCGTCGGATGAGGCGACTGATACGGAAAGAACGATACATTCAACGGATGACGGTTTCGCTACCGACTTTGCGCAGTTTTTGGTGTATTGTCTAAGTGCGGAAATTATGGCACGACTTCATTTGCGGTGAGAGACGATGACTAAAAGGAAAGAGAATCCCCAAAGTGTGAGCCTGTGTGCTTATTTCAAATGTCCCCGAACGGATAACCCACCTGGTTAAGAAGGATAGAGAAGAGAAAATGGAATCAATGTGCGCCGGTGGGTGGTTCTCCTCTTTGCTCGGCTCGCTCGCAGTGACCCTAACATGGCATGCAATTTCACTGATCACAGACTCGGTGGGTAAAATTGAAATTGCCTTTTGACACAATTTCCAAAGGAGGGAGAGGGGGTGGGTGTCAAAAAACATGACATGACTTCTCTACCATTCTTTGTCGAGGCACGGGGTTATTTTTTTTAACCGTTATTTCGAATACGTATCGAGTTAATGTAATAATACGGCGAATTCGTGTAATTAAATCTAAAAAAGTAATAATAATTAATATTTATAACTTTTAATAATTAAAAATAATTAAAAATAATTAAAAATAATTAAAAATAATTAAAAATAATTAAAAATAATTAAAAATAATTAAAAATAAAAACTTACTTAATTTTTAACCGTTATTTCGTTTAAATTATCTTCTTCTAGTAATTCAATTAAAAAAGACCGATCCGTCGACCGTAAGCAATATTCGGATAAAATATCTCTAACAACGAGATTTAAAACGTGTGCAACACATTTTATATCGTTATTAAAAGGTAATCTCTTTTTTTCTTTAAATTCGAAAGAAAATAAAGTTAAAAACGTATTATTATTTCGAGCATTATCTCTAGTAATACTATTAAATGTTAATAAAAATCCGTATTATTTAAAAAATTATTAATATAATTATTATAATATTAAAATAATTATTATGATTATTAGAATTCTTACTTAAAAACAGTCTCAATCGGTAAAAAATTATTTTCTGAAATTATATTATTAATTTCGATAAATATATTTTGACCGGTATGAATCGATTCGAATTCTTTAAAACCTAAAAAATAATTTACGTTAAATTAAGACTTTTTAAAACGTTATATAATAATATTTTAATAACTTACCGTTTAATTCGTATTTTAATTCGAAATTAGGATTAATATACGAAATAATTAATCCTAAATACGGTACTTGCGTATTTGAAGTCCATAATCGAATATTAATGAAAATCGACGGTGTTTTTCGATGTTTTTTTTAATATTCGATTTAATTAAATCAAATTGTGTATTAAACGTTTTATTTAAGATAAATTTAATTTTATCTCGATTAATAACCGGTAAAGACCTATATTAATTTTTAAAGTTATTAATAAGAAATTATAATAATTAAAAATAATTAAAAATAATTAATAAAATTTAACTTACGGGTTATAATAAGATAATAAATCTTGAAAAGATTTCGAATTTAATACCGTAAAAGGTAAATTATTATCAATAATAAAATTTAAAATTTTATTATTACTTTCTTCTTCGTTAATCGAATTATCGTATAATGTATTCGTACGTGGGCGTTTTCGAGGTTTTAATATAAAAAATCCTTGTTTTTCGGGTAATTCGTATATATTAAAATTTAAAGTTAATAATTATAATTATAATTATTATTAATTATAATTATTAATATATACTTTTTTTAACGTTTCTTCGGATTTTTTATTATACGCAATTAACGGGTGGTGTTTCGTATAATGTTGAACGTAATTCGAGCTTTAAAATCGTTTTAATTTATCGATTTTATTATATTTACACTTAAAAATTTAAAAGTTAATAAAAAATTAAAAGAAAACCGTAAATAATTAAAAAAACCGTAAAAAACTCATAAAGTGTATTGGACTTTAATTTCACGGTCCTGGCCATGTTTAAATGGTAATAAAGACCGTTTAATTAATTTATTTTGAATTATATAAATCGTAGACTCTGAATTATTTAAAACAAAGTCTAGATTATCGAAATCATTTGTTTTTTTTTTAAATTCGACGTAAAGGGTGTTTCGTTTATCGAAATAATCGATTCTTCTTTAATCGAAATAAAGGGCGAAGAAGGCTGAAAATCGTTGTCTGAATCTATTTTTTAAAAATTTTAAAATAAATAAAATTGGTTGAAATAAATAAAAAGTGGTTAAAATAAATAAAAAGTGGTTGAAATAAAATATCTTTAAAGACTAATTTAAAAGATTTTTAATAAAAAGAAAATAATAGTTAAAATAATAGTTAGATAAAGAATAAAATAATATTTAAAAAGAGATTTACTTTTCGTATTATATAGATAATTTTTAAAATGTAAATTTAAAAATTAATATTAAATATTTTTTTTGGATTTTTTAATATTTTTTATGATTTATTATGATTTTAAAATTATTTTTAATGCGTTTTAAAAAGTGCTTTAAAAATTATTTTTAATATGTTTTAAAAATAAATTTTAATACGTTTTAGAAGGTGGTTTTTTAATATGTTTTAGAAAGTGGTTTTTTAATGTGTTTTAGAAGGCGTTTTTTTTAATGCGTTTTAAAAAGCGTTTTAAAAATATTTTAATGTGTTTTAAAAAGTGGTTTTTTAAAAGCGTTTTAAAAATATTTTTAGTATGTTTTAAAAAAAACGTTTTAAGAGTAAATTTAAAACAAATTTTTAAAACATTTAATAAAATTATTAAACGAGTGTTTTAAATTTATTTTAAACTTAGAATACGATAATAATAATATATTAAGATTTATTTTTAGTTTTGTAAGAATAATTTTCGTCTATAATAAGACGGTTTATCCTTTTTTAATTTTCTTTTCATTTTTAAATAATAATACACATAACACCTTTAATATATTCGTTTTTTAACACTTTCAACACCTTTTTACTTCTTTCTTTTTACTTCCTTTTTTTACTTTTTTCTTTGTTTTCTTTTATCTTTTTTTAAAGTAAGTTATTCTTTTTTAATACGTTTTTTTTATATTTTAAAATTTTAATTAACTTTTATATTCTTAGAATTTATTAATATTAAATACTTTTAGGTTTTATTATTTACGATTAACGATTATATAATCGGTAAGTGTAAACGTTAATTAATAACTCAGTAATTAAATAGGTTTTTTTTAATATACGGTGCGTAGAGGTTATATAATTAACGTTTACTAGGTTTTTCGAATTTTACGGCCGGTTTTATAAAATTTTTAATATTATTTTAATATTAAAGAGTTTATAAAGTAAGTGTTTTTTTTCGTTTTTTTTGTTTTAATTAAATTTAATTAATAACTAATATATTTAATAGATAAAGTTTATAAAAAAACCGTTTTTTTTATAAATCACGGCTCGGATTTTATCTTTTTTTTTAAAAAAGTAAGTAAACGTTAATATTTTTAATCTATAATGTTTAATAGGTTAGAATTTTATTTAGAATTAGGTTATTAAGGGATATTTATTTTTATCTTATAATGTTTAATTAGGTTAGGTTAAAAAGGTTAAAAATATTAACGTTTACTAGGTTTTTTTAAAAATGATAAATTATTACGGAAAAAAACCGAATAAGATTTATTTAAATTAGTTTTAATACTCCGAAAGGTTTTTTTTAAAAAAAAGTAAGTTTTTTTTAATTTTTAATTTTTAATTTTTTATATTATTTTTTATAAATTTACTAATATAATTATTTATTTTTATTAATATTAATTTAATATTTTTTTATATTATCTTTATATCCGTTTTTTAAAAATCTATTAAAGTTTATTATAATATTATTAAAATCTTTTAATAATTTAATCGTGTTTATTTTTATTTATTATTTTAAAGCTTTCTTATTAATAACGTTTTATTACGTTATATAAAAAAGAGTTATTAATTTATAAAACTAATAATATCTTTTATAATAAAACGGATACCTTCGATAACGTAACCTTCTTTTACGTAATCACGGTTTATATTAAAACCCGTAATATAAATTATAAAGTTAAAAGGTTTAATTATAATTATTAATTCGCCGGCGAGGCTTTAAAGCTTTTTACCCGAGCCCGGTTATTTTAAAGTTATATACGAGTTTAATTTATAAATTAATAATACTTTTTATAATAAACGGATACCTCCGATAACGTAACCTTCTTTTACTAATCACGGTTTATATTAAAACCTTATAATATAAATTATAAAGTTAAAAGGTTTAATTATAATTATCGATTCGCCGGCGAGGCTTTAAAGCTTTTTACCCGAGCCCGGTTATTTTAAAGTTATATACGGGTTTATTTTATTTATAACGGTTTTATATCGAGATATAATAAAAACGTTATTTTTTCCCCGGGACTAACATTAAATTGTTATAACCTTTTTAAAAACGTTTTTATTGAAGGATTAATACTTTTTATACCGTGGTTAATTTTTATTTTAATATTAATAATAAAGTTTAATTTAAATCTTTTTTAATATAATTTTATAATTAAAACGACGTGACGGCGTATTTATTAAGTTTCTTTTTAATTTAATATTTAATTTTAAAATTAAAAGTATAAGAAATATATATTATTTCGTTTATCGACTATTTAACTTTTATTAACTTATAAATGTTTTTAAATTATAATCTTTTAACGATTTTTATTAAAGTATTATTTTTAATATTTTATTATAAACTGCCACACACTTAAGCGACGCCGCGCCTTCGTGGCGCGCCGCTTAAGTGTTACGCCTTAATAACGTAAATACGTGATAAGTGTAACGCCTTAATGGCGCTCACACGTGACGCGCGCGTTATAACCAGCACGCGCTGGCGAGTCGCTGACGTTAAGTCAGCGCCTCCCAGCCACCAAGTTAGTATAGAGAGGCTCTCCTTTTTCCTTTTAAGAAAAGGAGGGCAAGACTTAGTTTTAATATAATATAACACTTACCTTCGCCCTCGACTATTAATTATCTCGTATATCGTGACTACTTGTTTAAACCTATCATAATAATTCTAAATCTTATATTTAATCTGATCTCTGCTTATATCCTGTATTATAACTCTTTAAGCTACGTCTTCGTCTTTAAACTGATCTTTACCTGCACCTTTAACGAGATTAGTTATAGCGAATATATTGTTTACTGCCTTGCTCGTCTTTATTTACTTATTTACCGGCTTGCTCGTTTTAATATTTTTTTTTTTAAGAAAAAAGGTAAGATTTAGTTTTAATTTAATTATAATATTTATTTTTCGTTTTCGATTATTAATTATCTCGTATATCGTGATTATTTATTTAATTTATTATAATAATTTTAAGTCTTCTTTTTATAAATATTTAATTACGATAATCGGAAGATCGCGATACGACGGACCGAGCCGCGCGACCCGTTCGTAATCGCGTCGTATAAAAAATAACTTTTATAAGTACTCGACCGGCGGCGTAAAGTAAAGGGTCTTTTTTATAAATAGTTTAACTACCAGATAGATCGGAAGATCGCGATACGAACGGACCGAGCCGCGTATCGAGGAGTTAACGACTCTTAAGGAGACGTTACTTGAGAGAGAGGAGGTTAAAGAAGTAATATTAGTGTTTTTTTTAAAGGGGATACTTTCCGGGCGACCGTTAAAAAAGGATTAATTAAATTTAACGCTTTTAATCTTTAAAAAATTAAAGATTATTAAAAATAAAAAAGTTAACTTTAAAAAAATTAAGATTTAAAACGAAAAAAACGTCTCTCGTATTAAAATCGTTATTTTAAAATTAACGAGACTTAAACGACTCCCGATAATATTTTTAATTAAAAAAAGTATTAATTTACGTTAATCGTCGTTTTCATAAAAAAAGGCCCGGTTTTTTTTAATTCTTAAATAATAAAAATGTAATTAACTCCGCCGCCGTATTAACGATATATAACTTAAAGTTAACTTTAATTAAAGATTTAAAGATAAAAATTAAATTATTTATTTTTAATAATTATTTTACTTTTTAAAAAAAAAACTTCATAAATTAAAAAGTTTAAATTATTTTTTAAAACTTAATTTTATAAGTTTTTATTAAAAAATCCCGGGTTAAAAACTTTAAATATTAATATATTAAATAAAAACGTGTTAAAGATTCGATATATTAATTTAAAAATTATTATCGAGTTACTTAAAGTTTTAAATTAATTAAAAACGAGACGGTCGTTTATTTTTATATAAATACGGGTTTAAAAAAGTAATAAAACTTATACGTTTTTAACTTAAAAACGGAGAAAGATTATAAAAAAACCGATATATTATAATTTATATTTAAAAAATAAACCGAAACTTTAACTTTAATAATAAAAAACCCGGTGATATAAATTTAAACCGTATATATTACAGTTATAAAATAAAATTATTAAATTTTAAAAAAATACTTTACTTTTTTATATTTATTAAAAAATTATATAAAACCTTTTTTAAAAAAATATAAAATAAATAAGTTTTTTTTAAATTATTACTATGTATCCGGAAAACGTTAATAATATACGGATAACCACGTTATATTATAATGATTATTTACGGAAGGGTCGACGTCGAGATAACGGTCGATTTAAATATAACCTCGGGGTAAACGTAATAAATATTTAATTTACGAAAAAAATATAACTTTATAAAACGTAATATTTAAACTTTATTATTAAAGTAATAAATATAATATTTATAAAAACGTTTAACGTTTAAAACGTTTTAATTATATTTATAGATTTTCGTAATAAGATTAAAAAAGTTACGTATTAATATATCGTAATAAATTAATTTAAAAAATTAAAGATTAACCCGGTTTTATTAAAAACTCCCGGGTTAAAAACTTTAAATATTAATATACCGGTAAAAACGTATTAAAGATTTATATACGTTAATTTAAAGATTATTATCGAGTTACTTCGAAAGTTTGTTAAGTTAATTAAAAACGAGACGGTCGTTTATATAATTATAACGATATAACGATTACCGGATAAAGAATTATATAACGAGGATTTCCCGTTTAATAATAAAAAGTAAAAAAGTTATAAAAAAGTCGAGTTACTTTTAAAGCTTTATAATTACTTTCGAAGCTTTATAATTACCTCGACGTATTTAATATAACAAACGTAATTATAATCTTAACCTTTAAAAAGATAAATTATATAATCGACTTAATAAAAAAATATAACCGTTTTACAACGGAATCTACTTTTTTTTAAAACGAAAACTTAAAAAGTTATAGTTTTACCTCGACGAGAACCTTATTAATAACTGTATTAAACTATTTAAAAGCTTTATAAAACTTTATTTTTTTATATTTAAGAGTTTTATAAAAACTCTTATCCTTTTTATACTTAAGAAAAATAATATATTACGACTTTATATTGATTACCGGGGTTTAAATAAAATCTTTATTAAAAACCGGTATACGTTATTATTAATCTCCGAGATATTAAATAAAATTAATAAGGTTTAAGTTTTTAAACTAGATTTTAAAGATACGTATCACCGTATCCGGATTAAAAAAAAGGACAAGTAAAAAATAACGTTTTGTATATGTTACGGTTATTACGAGTATATAGTCCTTTTTTTTAGTTTTATTAATACGCCGGCCACTTTTTAGTATTATATTTATATAATTTTATAAAGGCTAATTAATATTATATACGTAGTTTATATAAATAACGTGTTAATATTCTTTTATACGAAGGAAGAGTATATTTAATATTTACGCGAAGTGTTAACGAGGTTACGGCGAGTTTAATTATATATAAACTTACGTAAATGTAAGTTTTTCGAAAATAAAATTAAGTTTTTAAGATTTATCCTTACTTGTAACGGAGTTAAAATAAATAACGAGCGTATAATTATAATAAGAGAGTAACTTAAGTTAAAGGTTTATTTTAAAAAAACGTTTTTTTACGATACTTCGACTTTATACGTTTATTACGTTTTAAAATAAACGCGTTAAAAAAATAAGTTTAAAAGTTTTATTTTAATTTAATAATAAAAGTAAATATTATTTAATCTTTTTTAATTAAAAAAATAAAAAAACCGGAGTTACGGTATAGTACTCTTAATTAAAAAATAATAACGATTAAATTAAAAAATAAAAGGCTTAAAGTTACACGGTGATCTTTATACAAGACGGGCCCCAAAGCATTTAGTATAAGCCACGACGTTAAATATAAGTGATCGTGGGATTTAATTAATACGGTGGCCGCCGTACAACCCTGATCTGAATCCTATTAAACGCTGTTAAGAGTAGTTAAAGTGCCGTGTTAACGAGCATATCGTTGACGATAAAAGAGTGCCATACCAAACATTACGTAATTAGGTAAAAGAGGCCTGGCAAGCCTTACCTATAAAAGGGTTTCCACGGTAAGACCGTAGATCCAGTGTAGAGAAAAAGGAGGAGAGCAAGGTAGGTCTAAGATAGTACGAAGACTTTCACTTGCCGATCCGTCTACGAAAGGTAAACGAATCCCAAGTTAAGTACTTCTACGTTTTACGGGTATATACGGTATTTAGTTTACAAGCCGTTACGTAACCTTAAAGAGATTCTGTTTTCTTCGTTTAGATACGGGCGACAGAATTTTTACTATAACGCCGAAGTCTATCCGACACCGTCGCCGACGGCGTGCCGTTTAGACTCCGTAACGCGGTGGTTCTTTTTATTCTTCAGCTGCCTTCTGGTCTCACGCTCGCCACCGCTTCGTTAGTGCCTCGGCGGTTATTCGGTAGTCGTGGACAGGTTTTAAGCTCGAGGCTCCTTGTTTTATTGATCCTTTAACGGGCGGAGCTTTACCGTGTGTGTAGCTAACGGTAGCCGCGCCGTCTCCGATACCTAGGCTTACTCATATAGTGCAGTGTTTATAAAGTTAACGGTTTTATAAAAAACCGTTTTTAAGAAATTAAAGTTTATTTTAAAAAACGTTTTTTTACGATACTTCGACTTTATACGTTTATTACGTTTTAAAATAAACGCGTTAAAAAAATAAGTTTAAAAGTTTTATTTTAATTTAATAATAAAAGTAAATATTATTTAATCTTTTTTTAATTAAAAAAATAAAAAAAACCGGAGTTACGGTATAGTACTCTTAATTAAAAAATAATAACGATTATAAAAAACTTTAAATATTAAAAATAATATCTCGATAAAAGTCGTTAAAAATTAAAGTTTTATTAGACTACGTTAATTTAAAAACGTTTATAAGTTAATAAAAGTTAAATAGTCGATAAACGAAATAATATATATTTTTTATACTTTTTAATTTTAAAATTAAATATTAAATTAAAACAAGAAACTTAATAAATACGTCGTCGCGTCGCTTTAATTATAAAATTACATTAAAAAGGATTTAAATTAAGTTTTATTATTAATATTAAAGTAAAGGTTAACCGTGATATAAAAGTTATTAATCTTTTAATAAAAACGCTTTTAAAAAGGTTAAAGTGTTAATCCCGGGGAAAAAAGTAACGTTTTTATTATATCTCGGTATAAAACCGTTATAAGTAAAATAAACCCGTATATAACCTTAAAATAACCGGGCTCGGGTAAAAGGCTTTAAAGCCTCGCCGGCGAATTAATAATTATAATTAAACCTTTTAACTTTATAATTTATATTACGGGTTTTAATATAAACCGTGATTACGTAAAAGAAGGTTACGTTATCGAAGGTATCCGTTTTATTATAAAAAGTATTATTAATTTTATAAATTAATAACTTTTTTTATATAACGCAACGAAATGTTATTATAACGGGAAAATTTCGAGATAATAAATAAAAAATAAACACGATAAAATTATTAAGATTTTAATATTAAATTTACGTTTTAATAAAGAGTTTAATATATTAAAAAATTCTTTAACGATATTATAATAAACCTTTAACGGGCCACTTTAAAAGAGTACGGATTAATAAGATAATATAAAAAAATATTATTAACCGCGTATATAAAAAGATATTAATAAATTTATAATTTATACCCGATTTATTAAAAAGTTATAACGAGAAAATATAAATTATATAAATAATTATAACCTTTATTAATATTAAAAAAATTATAATAAAAGATCTCGATAAATTTTATAATAAACTTATTTAAAGTTATATATAAAAACGAATTAATTAATAATATTTTAATAATTATAAATCGTTATATAAAAATATACCGTTTTCTCCCTGTTTTTATTATAATTATATCCGATAAACTAGTTACGATTATATATATAAAGATTAAAAATCGTTACGGTTTATTAAAAAGTATCGTAATAAATAAAAGTAATATCTTTATTAATTAATTTTAATTCGAGTTATATATAATTTTTACGATTCGTAAACGTTTATTTACCGTTTATTATTTATAAACGGACGGGTAAATAAAACGTATAAACTAGATTTTAAAGTATTATTTAAAAGTATTTATTAATAATATTAATCGAATTAATTTTTTTTATTTATAGATATAAAATTTACGGCGAATTACGGTTAATAATATTATAGGTTTACCTTTTTCGGCGTTTTATAAATACGATTTAAAAATATATATCGACGTTAAGGTCGACGCCGCGGAAAAGGAAGTACCGGCCGTATAAACTAACCTTACCGTAAAAGTACTCGCGATTATATAACGTGTTCTCGGTCACGTTATTAAAGCCTTAACGCGTACGAGATATAAGGGAAATAGCTCGGATATTACTCCTTGCTCTCGAGGATAACGAGAACGAGTATAAAGTAAAAACCGTTAAAAATAAAATAACGTATAAAAAAATCTTTTACTTAATTAAATAAACCGGGTAATTTATTAAATATAATTAATAAATACCGAAAAAAATATAAAAAATATAAAAAAGTTATTTAAGATTACGTAAACTTATTAAAAAAATTAAATTATTAAAAATTAAATTAAACGATTATTTAAAATATTACGGTTCGTTAAAAAGTATCGTAACAAATAAAAGTAATATTTTTATTAATTAATTTTAATTCGAGTTATATATAATTTTTACGATTTATAAACCTTTAAATATTCCTAAAAAAATAAAAGTATATATTATTAATAAAAAATTAATAATATAATAATATATCGTTTAAAACGGCGTCGGAATTCAAAAGTATTAACGGCGGTGTAAAACGTAAATAAACGTAAAACCTTTTTTATATTTTAACAACTTAACGTCGTTAAAAACGAGTCGCGTTTAACGATTTATTACGAGTATAACCGATCGCCGGGGTAAAAATATAAATACTCGCGTTTTAACTTTATATTATTATAATTAAACGCGATAAAAAAACGTTAATATATATTTCGCGTTTTATTAATAATACCGTTATACCGGTGCGGGCGGCCACGTTAATAAAACCGGTCGTCGATTAATATAAACGTTTATATATTCGAATAAAACGAATTAATTATAAAAATATTTTTTAACGAGTAAAATAAAAACCGAGGCTTCTCGTAACTTTAAAATTATAATTTAAATATAATTTAAAATAACGAATAATAATTTATAAAACGTTACTATATAATTAACGATAAACGTAAATTTTATAACTTTTATAATAAAGTTTATAAAAAACGTAACGAAAAACGATACCGGGTTTATATATTAACTTTTAATAAATAATATAATTAACGTATATATTCGTTATATAAAAATATAATAAACGTAAATATATAAATATAAGTTTAATTTAAACTCGGGCGACGGGTCGCGGTTAATCGGTTATATATCGTCGCTGTTTAAGTCGCCGTTATTATCGTTATTATTATTATAATTACCGTCGTTAAAAAAGTCGGTTATTTTTTCGTCGTATCGTTAAAAACGTCGTCGTAACGGTAATAAAAAAAGTACGATAATTAAAATACGTTATAATAACGGTAAAGGACGGGGGCGATACGTAAAGATTTTAAATAAAACGAGATTACGTAAATAATAAAGCGACACGTTAATAAATCGGGAAAAAAGTAATTAAAAACGTAATCGGCGGTATAACTAAAAAAGTAATTAATAATGTAATTATAAAAATAATCGTAAAAATAATAAAAAGTAAAAGACCGGTAATTAATATAATAACGGTATAAAGACTTTAAAAAGTAACGAGATATTATATAAATTCACGGTGTTAAACGAAAAAGCCGGCGATAATAAAACGAATGGGAGGATTATTTAATAATACGGTGTAACGACGGATTATCGCGTTAAAAACGTTATAACTTATTTTAAAAAAAGTTAAACGGGTTATAAGTTTAATAAAAATATAATATAAACGTTCGTATAACGATTCTCGTTCACCGCGAGTAAAAGTTTAAAACGGAGTTATTATAAAAGAATAAATAAAAGGTTTACGAGTGTTATTAAATAATAGTTAAAGTTACGGTGATACGGTTATAGGTAATATTATATTTAAAAACTTTCTTCTTTAACGAGTCGTTAACGAAAAGTTAAAGAAAAGATAATATAGTTATTAAAACAATTAACGTAATTAGTAAAAGAGTAAAGTTATATAAAAGGGTTTCCACGGTAAGACCGTAGATCCAGTGTAGAGAAAAAAGAGGAGAGCAAGGTAGGTCTAAGATAGTACGAAGACTTTCACTTACCGATCCGTCTACGAAAAGTAAACGAATCCCAAGTTAAGTACTTCTACGTTTTACGGGTATATACGGTATTTAGTTTACAAGCCGTTACGTAACCTTTAAAGAGATTTTATTTTCTTCGTTTAAATATAAGCGATAGAATTTTCATTATAACGCCGAAGTTTATCCGACGCCGTCGCCGACGGTATGCCGTTTAAACTTTATAACGCGGTGGTTTCTTTTTATTCTTTAACTGTTTTCTTCGTTTAAATACGGGCGACAGAATTTTCATTATAACACCGAAGTCTATCCGATACCGTCGCCGGTAATCGTGGACAGGCTTTAAGCTTAAAGCTTTTTATTTTATTATCTTTAATAAGGAGTAAACTTTACCGTATATATAATTAACGGTAACCGCGTTATCTCCGATATTTAAGTTTACTTATTTAATGTAGTATTTATATAAGTTAGTTTTCGGATCCTTTTACACTTTCCCCTTTTTTTTTAAATACCGCCTTCGGTATTATATCGGAAACGTTACAGGGACTATTAAGTAGATTTATACGTGAAACGATTACGTGTTATATTTTTTATTTTAATAGTCCGGGTTGTATTAACCACGACGGGGCTTTATTTACTTATCGGTTTTTTATAAGACGTTTTTTTAATAAAGTGTTATTTATTTAATAGTAAGCCTCACCGTAGTTTATACGTAAACGGCTCGTATAATTATATAAACGCGGTTTACGGTTAACTCGGTTATACCTTCGATTATTAATCATTTTATACTTCGTTTATAATTTTAAATTCACGGTAAAGTTTTTATAACGTATCTTAATCCGTTAAATTAAATTTACGTAAAAATTCACGGGTTATTAATCTTTTTTTCGGGAACGGTATAATAAACCTTTAAATATAATATAATATTTTATAACGTATACTTAACTTTAAATTCTTTATATATTTATTTCCGGATACGGTAACCTCGTATTAATCTTAACCTTCCCTTTTTTTTAATAAATATCTTTATCGGTAATTAATCGGTTAACGACTTTTATAATACGCCGGTAAAAGTAATACTTTTAATTTTAATAAACGTTTAAATTAAAAACTTTATACGTATATTCGAAAAAAAAACGAAAAAAGTAAAAAAAGGTTATAAATAAACGGTTAATAAGAGTATAAATACTTAAACGTCGTTTACTTTTAAAATAAAATTTTAAAATAAATTTTAACTTTATCCTTTTTATTTTTTAATTTTTATCCGTATTTTTATTTATTTTTTTCCGTTTATTAACTATTTTAAACCGACTATTCGCCGATTATAACCTCCGATTTTATTATTAACACTATTAAATAATATAATAAGGATAAACTTTACGGTTTATTTATTTTTAATAAAAAAAACCGTAAAATCTCGACTTAAACCGATCGATAACCGTATAAGTATTTTCTTTAATAAAATAAAATTTATATCTTTTTTTTCCGTTTAATAACCGATTAATAACCGATTAAATACCGTGCGCCCGTTACGTTTTTCGGGTTAATATAAACTTTCTCGCCGAGTACTTTTACGTTATTAAAATTAACGTAATAACTTATATAATTATTTAATTAATAAAAATTTTTACGTTATTAAAATCTAACGTACAACGACTTATATAAACTGTTTAATTAATAAAAATTCTTACGTTACGTATATTTAATATCCGTATAATAACCGGTTAAACTCCGTATATATATTAATTTTTCTTTAAATTAAAAAACGTTATTAAAATAAAAATATTATTAAATAATATATATATTAATTAAAGACCGACTAATCGCCGCGTAAAACGACGACGACGAGGTTAAAAATATTATTAAAATAAATAAGATTACGTTCGAGCTTTTAAATCATAACACGGATAACGCGTATCGTTTAAACGATATTTATAAAAAGTTAAAAAACGTGTAAATTAAAACCTAATAATAAAAAAAACGAGTTTTCGGGTATAATATAAATAACGTACGCCGTTTAAACGGCGTTTATAAAAAGTTAAAAATACGTAAGTTAAAACCCGATAATAAGAAGAAAGACGGGCTTTTAACCGAGGTTTAATTATCGGACCGTTTCGCGGTTAATAATAAACTTTTACGTTTATAAGTTTATTTATTTATCGTAAAAAAAGTCGGAGACCGTTCGGTCTCTTTTTAAAAAATATAATTTAAAAAAAGCCCGGGATAAGGTTAAACGCTTCTTTATCGTTACCTTTTTTAAACGTTTTAAAACGTTGATAACGAAATAAATAAAAACGTTTAAAACTTTAATAACTTAAATAAATTCGAATAATATCCGCGTAAAATCCGATAATTCGCCGGTTAACAAGATTTTTTTCCTTTAAATTAACGAGACTTAAATACTATTCGACGAAACATTTAAAAAAATCTAGATTAATATAATAATTAATTTTTACACGTTGTTTATCGCTCGGTAAACGGCGGTTTTTAAGTTTTAAAAAAAAAGTATAACCTTCTTTTTTCTTCGTTCGGTAATACTTAACGTTACGAACGGTTATTAATCGTAATCGCGCCTTAAGATAAAAACCGTTTAAACGCGTTTATTATATTTAAAATGATAAAAGTTTATATTTTTTCCTTTTATTTTTACGATAGTTTTCGGGCGTATAAATTTAATATTAAAAGGTTTACGAATAATTAAAGAAATATTAACCTTTATAAAAAATAATATTTAATTACGTAAAAATAATAATATAAATAAAATTTTTATTACTTTTATTTAAAACTAATCGGCTTCCTTTTAAAAAACCATCGTTATAAAATCTTTTTATTTCTTATATTTTTTAAGTACCTTTTTTAATATTTATTAAGTTTTTTTACGCGTTTATTAAATAAATTGTAAGCTTGTAAGTGTTATATTCGGCGGATTAAGCTTTATATTTTATTAAAAATTACGTAACCGATCTTTCGCTACGGTATAAAATAATATTTTTAACTTTCCACTTATTTTCTTTATTTACGAAATCGAGGAGCGGTATATTTAATTAATTAACGATATCCGGCCGATCTTTTTATAATTTCAAAGTTAATATTAAAAATATATCGTGGTTTTTTATATATTTTATAAATAATATTATTTTATACGTTTATATTTTAATTTTTTTTAAAAATATAAACTTTAATATAAATAAGAACCGTTTTTAATCCGTTAACGAATCGGAAATTCTTCGTTAATAATCCTACGATATTTTTTTTAAAAAATCACCGGTTAATACTTTTTATTATAATACTTTTTTTAACTTTATACTTAATTTTTTTAATACTCGTTTATTATTAAATATATAATAATTATCCGATAATCTTTTTCATAATATTTTCGACTTAAATTTAATTAACTTTAATTTTAATTTATTCGATTATACGAAAATAAATTTTATATAAAACTTAAAAAAAAATATACCGATAAAAGATTATAATCGATTATTATACGAAAACGTTACGTCGTTTAATATTTTAATTTATTAATCCGGGTTATTAAAGTAATAAACGTATAAATATTTTTTAAAAAACTAATTAATCTTTTTAATCTATTCGTCCGTCTACGGATAATAAACGGTAAATAACCGGAGAAATATACTTTTTAACTCGTTTAACTCGTATTAAAACTTATTAATAATTAAGTTATTTTTATCGGAGACGATCTTTCGTAAAATATTATATCTTATCTTAATATATTTGTAAAATAATCGGAGAAATATACCTCTTAACGAGTTTAACTCACGTTAAAACTTATTAGTAATCAAGTTATCTTTATTAAAAACGATCCTTTATAAAGTATTATATTTTATTCTAATATATTCGTAAAATAATTAAGTAAACTCCGGCGTATTAATAAACTTTTAAGTAACGATATATATGACGAATTTAATATAGCGGTTAATGATAATTAAGATAGTATTATAAACGACGTTATTATAATAAATATTTAACGGTAAACCGATAATAAAATTTATATTTAATTTTTAAAAAAAAAATTTAATTTTAATAACGATTAAAGTTAATTATATAATTTATAATAAAGAATTTATATTACTTAATATATAAAATAATTAAAAATATATCGGCGAATGTTTTTAAATATTTTAAATTAATAAAACTTATAAACGAGTAATTTTTCGGTACGGGTTTTTTTTAAATATTTAAACCTTTTATTATTATAATATAATAATATAAATACGTAACGTAAGACGTTATTTATTAAAACGACGATATATCTCTGTTATTAATATTATAACTTTTTTTTCTTTTAATTTAACAAATATTAACTATTTATATCGTGATATATATATTATAATATTATAAACGAATAAATATTTTACGTAACGGATTTAAAGTCTTTTCGTATAATATCGTTTCGTTAAATAATAACCGTAAATCTATTAAATCGAAAAAATATAATATATTTTTAATTATAATATTCTTTTAATTTTAATTTTTTTTAATTTTAAGTTTTAATCGAAAATTATTTATTTATTAAACGATAATTTTATTTATTTTATATAACGAATAAGTAATAATAATAATTATATAAATCTATTTATTTAATTAAAGTAAAAGGTTTTAACTTTTAATATTTTAAAATTATTAACGAGTTATAAAGGAGTTATATATAACGTAATAGTTTAAATAAAAGTTATTTTTAATGATATATCCGCCGGTTTTCCCTTTTTTAAAAAGTTACGACCTTTTACGGTTAAAGTAAAATCGGTGAACGATAATATTTCGATAAATATTAAAAGGATGTCGTAATATAAGATTTTACTTTTTATATAATCGACGCGCCACGAAATCGTATCGACGGTATTAATTATATTAAAACGGTGTTTTATATTAATATTAAATAATATTAAACGAAAAATATAACGGGTTAGTCGGCCCCGGAGATCCTTCGCCGATATATTAACGACGCCCTCGAAAGTTTAATAATTTATTAAGACTAATATTTTATTAAATATATTATTAAAATAATATTATTAATATTTTAAACTTTCGATAATAATTAGTAATTTTATTATTTAATGTTTTAACGCGTCTCTCGATCGGAAAACTTTTAAAAGTAAAACGTTATTAAATATTATTAATTATTTTCGTAAAATTATACGAGGATACCGGTTAACGTTTTTTCGAAGGTATCGGTTTTTATATATATCGATAATAATACGTTAAAGTGTTGGAGAATAAATACCGATTAAAACCGTTATTTTAAGTTTTTAAATATTATTTACGTTTTCATATTTTAATAAAAGGTTAATTATTTTTCCGTTTTAATAAAGTTTATTAATAAATAAATTATTTTCGAATATTTAACGATAAACCTTTAATAAAAATTAAAATATTTTAAAAAATTAAATATTTTTTATATTAAATAACACCGGTTAATCAACGATAATTTTAATTTTATCCGGTTTTATTTTTAAATTTTTATATTTATTTTAAATTTTAAAAAAAAAATTTTAAAAAAATATATATTTAAATAATTTAATATATAAATTATATTCTTAAAACCGCTCGAAAACTTATCGAAGATAACTCTTATATTTTTCGGTAAATTTAAAGTAAATTAAGATATCGTTTAAATAAATGAAATAAAATATATCGATTAAACCGGATAACATTTTATATATATACGTTTAAAAAGTAACCGGTATATTTATTAACTTAAAAAATATAATTTATACTCGAATAATCTGTATATAATTCGAAAAATAATTTTTTATTTATCGTTACATTTAATTTATAAACGATAATAAGCTTCGTTAAAATTTATTTTAAAATTTATTTTAAATTATATAATAAAATAAAAATCTCGTTAATTAAAAAAAAAAGTAACGGTTTTTCTTTATAACTTTATTTAACCTTCGATAATCGATATATAACCGAAACGTATTGTTTTTTTTTTAAAATAAATAAAATAAATATTTTTATTAAATTCGAGTTAAATTATATACACCCGTTTTTTAATTTTTCGGTAATATATTAACGGAAAGCCGTAAACTATAAAAATAATAATTAATAAATAAACTTATAAAATAAACTTTAACTTTTTTTAACTTGATTATATATTTAACTTTTTCGAATACGAAGACTCTCTTAATAACGTTTTTATTAAATACGTCGACGAAGTCTCGAAAGTAAATAAATAACTAGTCGATAATAAAATTAAACTTTACGACCTTTTCGTCTATTTATTATAAATAAAACTTTATCTCTTTTAATTATATATTATTAATATAAACGATATTTACCGATTCCCCGGCGAATAATCTCCGTTAAAAATATTTAATTAACTCGATTTAATAAAGTTAAAAGTGTTACGTTTTAAAAAAAACGTTAATAATAATACCGGTTATTCTAAGTCTTTCGTAACTTAAAAAAATCAAAGGTTCGTCCGGCGATCGTTTAACGGTAAAAAAGAATTATTTAATCTTCCGTTTAATTTAATAATAATCGATTAAAATAAAAGTAACGTCGTATACGTTAAAAGTAAATATATTAACGGTATTAATATTATTAAACGCGAACGGCGCCTAGTCGTAAATACGTCGGAAATATAATAAATAAATAAAGTTAATATTTATAATTTTAATATTAACTCTTATATTTAATTACACCTTTATTACGTTTTTTAATTAAACTTCGTTATATATTCGACGATAATAATAATACACGGCGGCGCGTATCTTTAACTTTAAAATAATTCTTAAATCGTCATTAAAACTAAAGTATTCCCCCGTAACGACTTTATTTTTCCGCTTTTATTTTAAAAATAAACGTTTGATCGTGTAAGGACTGGCTAGCTTACACTGGTCAAGATGATGTAATCGATGGATTCGGTGTGGGAAGCGTCGAAAGGAATCGATGGATTGAATGTTGCCATAGAATTTGTGTGTTGCTCTGCAATATCTAGATTCTATCTAATGCTCAGAAGAAGGAGAGATTCGATAGATTTATATAGACAATAATGTAACGAATTGTCGTGTGTGTTGTGGGCGCTGAATGAGCATGCGTTATAGCGTTTGTAAGCACTGTAGGTTGGTGTGTTAGCACTATAAGCACCTGTATGTTGGTGGCGCGCCTGTAAGCCAGTCTTTATACGCTACATGTTAGCGTAGAGAGCACTGTATTATAGCGCTTAAATGCGCTGGAGCCTTCAATATTACAGCGATTAGAACACTGTATGCATTTATAATATAGCGATTGAGAGCGCTGTGTTATAGTGGCTTTTAGTAAGCCACGGCTCGAGGGTAAGCCACGCAGCTCGAGGGTAAGCCGCGAATAAAAGTGAAAAAAGATAAAAACACTTTAATAGTATTAATAATACGAAACTTTTCGGTAAAGGTTATCGTATTTACATTAATATATTATAAGTGTATTATTATTTTATTTAAAACTTTAAAGTTTTTTAAATAAACGATAAGTCTACGTTTACGTATTTAAATAATTACGGCGGTAAAAGTAAACGAAGTTAATTTAAGTTAACGAAAAATCGGTTTTCGTACGACGACGGTTATTTATATATTTTCTTTAATTAATAATTTAATTAAAAAAAAAATAAGTGGTAGTTTAAATAATTTTAAATTTATTAAACGCGTTTCGGTAAAAGGTCGTTTAATAAACGTTTTTAATAACAGAGATTTACTTTTTAATATCGTTTACCGTAATATTAAACTTAAGTTTATTTATATTATATTATAAAAGTTTATCGTCTTTTTATTAATAATAAGACTCCGTAGTTCCGTTTTTAAGTTAAACTTTTATAAATATAAAGATTATTATTTTTATAAGCTTTTATATCGTAAGTTTTTTAATAAAGTCGGAGATTAATAACGATCTTTTATCGATTATCGGAATAAAAACGTTTTTAAAACGGAAAAGGACAGTAATAATCGTATTTTTATTACTGCCGTTACGGGCGCGAAAGATATTATTATAAAAAGGGAGAGTCGGCGAGACGTTAAAATAAACTTAATTAACCTCCGGTTTCGGTGATAAAATATTAACTCGTCTTTTTATTATTTTTTAAATCGGATAAAAAGTAAAAATAAAAAAATATAAAAAAGTTTTTTATAATAAAATTATAAATTTAATATAAAAAAAGTAAAATAAATTTAAAATAATATAAAGATTTTTATTTATTAATTTATTTATAAAAAATAAATAAATTTTAAATTAAATATTTTTACGTTTTATAAATATATATAATATTTAATTTATATATAACTTTTAAAAAGACTTTATTTTCTTCGTTTAAATATAAACGACAAATTTTTTATTATAACGCCGAAGTCTATCCGACGTCGTCGCCGACAACGTGCCGTTTAAACTTTATAACGCGGTGGTTTTTTTTATTCTTTAACTGTTTTCTTATCTTACGTTCGTTACCGTTTCGTTAATACCTCGGCGGTTGTTCGGTAGTCGTGGACAGGCTTTAAGCTCGAGGTTCTTTATTTTATTGTCTTTAACGGGTGGAGTTTTACCGTGTGTGTAGTTAACGGTAACCGCGCCGTCTCCGATATTTAAACTTACTTATTTAATGTAGTATTTATGTAAGTTAATTTTCGGATCCTTTTATAAAAGTATATTTATATAAAATTATTACGATAAATATAAATGATTTATTTATTCGAATAAAAAGTATAAATAAAACGTATTTATAAATATTAATATTTATTTATTAATAAAAAAATCGAAAAATAATATTTCGCGAATATTTAAACGAGTTATTTAATCGAATAAATAACGTTAATAAAGTGTACTTAAAAATATTATTAATAATTCGTATATATATAACGAAAGACCGATTATAATAATATATTTAATACTTTTAAACCTTGTATCGCGTCGGCGGCCGAAAGACTAAACCGTTATATAATATAAAAGATTATAAAGTAATTTATATATTTACGAAAGATTATAAATAATTAACCGAAAGATTAATTAAGACTTTTAAACTTCTCACTAAAAAAATATAAAAAAGTGTAAATGTAAATCAAAAGTTAACTTATCGAAAAAAAATAATTATTATAAACTATTATACACTTAAACGACGTTACGTTTTAATAATATATTATTTAAATATTATATTTTAATAACGTATATACGTGATAAATATAACGTTTTAATAACGTATATACGTAATATACGGTTTACGCGTTACAACTAATACGCGTTAACGAATCGTTAACATTAAATTAACTCTTTTTAATTACTAAGCTAGTATTATTATAATAAAGTTAAACAAGTAGTCACGATATACGAGATGATTAATAGTCGAGGGCGAAGGTAGGTGTTATATTATGTTAAGACTAAGTCTTGCCCTCCTTTTCCCAAAAGGAAAAGGGAGGGCCTCTTATCTATGCTAGCTTGGTGGCTGGGAGGCGCTGACTTAGCGTTAGCGACTCGCCAGCGCGTGTTAGTTATAGCGCGCGGGCCGCGCGTCACGTGTGAGCGTTATTAAGGCGCAACACTTAAGTGGCGCGCCACGAAGGCGCGGCGTCGTTTGGGTGTGTGGTAGTTTATGATATAAGCCGCGGTCCGCGTAATAATTATATATTATAAAAAACGGCGATATTATCGTAATCGACGAGATTTAATTATTTATTATAATTATAATTAACGTTAATTAACTCTTTTAATCGTTTTATTAATAAATCGTATATATATAAAAATAATTTTTTAATTTTTAATTAACGTTTTCCGTACTTTCGTCTGTTTTTACGTAATTTATAATAATGAGTAATCGTTATATCGGTTAATTTAAAAGAGATTCTTATACAGTTACACGGCGTTTACTAGATCATCTAAAACGAATAATAACGGTTACGCACCCTTTACAATTAATCGAAAACCGTTAACGGGAAAGTAACGGAGCTTTTTAAAAAGATAACGTTAACCTTGACTTTATCGAAACTTTTTATTACGTTAAATGCTTTTCGCCGCGTTATCGAGACCTCGTCGGCGGCTTTTAAAATTAAAACTAATATTATCACGAAAACCGTCGCTCTTTCGGTATTTAAAACCACGATAAATAATTGATTTATACGTTTATAATATTAATAAATTTAATATATTTTTTATAATTATACGTTTATAATATTTACTATTAATAAAAATCGCGAAGCGATCGTTTTCCGCCTTTTAATAAGTTAAGGTTACTACTTTATTATCGTAGACTCGTATAATAAAAGACTTTTAACCTTACTTAAAAGTAAACGGACGTAAACCGTATTATCTATAACCAGGGTTGCGAAATTAATTTGTAGTATTTAGCATTAATTTTATACTAATATAGTATATGTAATTTTAATTAGTACTAGTATGACTCCGTACTACAATTAGTATACTAATTGTAGTATGAAAAAATCTATACTACATTTAGTATACTAATTGTAGTATTAGTATCGTACTACATGTAGTATATTAATTGTAGTATTAGTATGGTGTTATACTATATTTAATATACTAATATTATATTTAGTATACTAGTGTAGTATGTAGTATATATTAAAATTAATATATTTAAATAATAATAATAATAATAATAATAATAATAATAAATTTAATAAATTTAATAAATTTAATAAATTTAATTAAAATTAATATTTATTTTTAATTATTTGATTTTTTATTAAATAATTTCTTTAATTTATTAAAATTTATAAAATTTATAAAATTAATAAAATTTATAAAATTAATAAAATTACTAATATTATTATTATATAATTAAATAAACGTATAAATATAATAAATAAATTATTATTACTAATTATTATTAATTAATAATAATTTAAAATTAATATTAAAATTATTAAAATAATTAATTAAAAAATAAAATTATTGTAATTAAAATTATTTATATTAAAAAATATAAATTAATTTATTTAAAACGTTAATATTAATAAAATTAATTAATTAATTAAAAAAACTAACTATACTATTTAAAAACTAATCATTATTTTAAACTATTCGATTCTTTGTTAATTAATCTATTTAACTCGTTAACGTTAATAATTTTTAAATGTTTTAATAAAACTAATTCTTTAACCGTTTTAGGGTTTAATCTATTACGGCTTTTCGTAATTATATTACTAGTAATAAAAAAAACGCGTTCGATAAAGGTTGAAGCAGTTGGAATAGTAAGATACCGTTTAGTTAAAATGTTTAAAATTGGGTATTTTAAAGCATTTAACTTTTAATAATTTAACGGTTGAGCCTATTAATTAATAATTAATATAAAACGTTAAAAAACGTTAAATAATTATTATAACGCTAAATAATTATTAAAACGTTAAATAATTATTAAAACGGTAAATAATTTAAAATAACTTACACTTTTAATTTCTAAAGGCTCCGTTAAATATATTAAAAATTCGTTTTTTTATCGGTAAAAGTAATAAAAAATCGTTTAAATAGTTACTATTATCGTTTTCGTCTTCTTTATCCGAAGTAGTTAAAATCGACGTGGTTTACGAATAATTTTGTGTTAATTCGTTTAAAGATTCGGTAAAAGACGAATTTTCGTTATTTTATAAATTTATTTCGTTTTTTAGTTTAAATAATAATTAATTATATTAATATTATTTAAAACCTTTAATAATTATTAATAAATACGGTTAAAATAAAATAAAAACTTATTTTTATAATTTTTTTTAATAAATCGATAACGTCGTCGTAAATCGTAGGATAAAAATATAATAATCTGTCACTTTTAAAATGCGTTCTTTTTAAACGTGGGTTTAAAAGAGTAACTAAAATAAAAGCTTGTATATTTTTAAATCCGGTTTCTTTAATTCGACGGGATAATATTTATAAAATTTTTCGACGCCTTTTTCGATCGAATTTGTAAAATCCGTAAAATAATCGTTTTAAAAGTTTATTAATTAAATATTAATTAAAAATTAAAAATTAAAAATTATAGTAAATTTAAACTTACTAATTTAGATTCAGATTCTTTTAAATCTAAAAATACCGAATTTAACGTATTTAATTTATCATATATATCGTAAATATATAATAAAGCGTTCGATAACGTAATATATACTTCGGCTTGTAATTTCATCGAAGGTTTTAAAAAAACTTCGAAAATCGACGTTAAATATTTAATAGCCCTCCACTTTTCATCGGTTAAAAAAATACGACGTAATTCCGTGTGTTCGTAAGTGAGATTAACGTGAATTAACGGTTTTTTTAACTTTAAAAAGTATTAAGCATATTATACGTCGAATTCCATCGTGTAACGTTATCTAAAAATTAATTAATATAAAACGTTATTATAATACTTTAAAAATAGTTTAAAAATAATTTTAAATAATTTTAAATAATATAAACGTTATTAATATAATAAAGAAAATAAAATAAAACGTACCGTACGGTATAATACGAATATTAAAATTCGAAGGTAAAGAGCCGTCGTTTTTATAAAAACTAATAGCTTGATTTAATCGTTGTTTTATTTCGAATACGTATCGAGTTAATGTAATAATACGGCGAATTCGTGTAATTAAATCTAAAAAAGTAATAATAATTAATATTTATAACTTTTAATAATTAAAAATAATTAAAAATAATTAAAAATAATTAAAAATAATTAAAAATAATTAAAAATAATTAAAATAATTAAAAATAAAAACTTACTTAATTTTTTAACCGTTATTTCGTTTAAATTATCTTCTTCCGGTAATTCGGTTAAAAAAGACCGATCCGTCGACCGTAAGCAATATTCGGATAAAATATCTCTAACAACGAGATTTAAAACGTGTGCAACACATTTTATATCGTTATTAAAAGGTAATCTCTTTTTTTCTTTAAATTCGGAAGAAAATAAAGTTAAAAACGTATTATTATTTCGAGCATTATCTCTAGTAATACTATTAAATGTTAATAAAAATCCGTATTATTTAAAAAATTATTAATATAATTATTATAATATTAAAATAATTATTATGATTATTAGAATTCTTACTTAAAAACAGTCTCAATCGGTAAAAAATTATTTTCTGAAATTATATTATTAATTTCGATAAATATATTTTGACCGGTATGAATCGATTCGAATTCTTTAAAACCTAAAAAATAATTTACGTTAAATTAAGACTTTTTAAAACGTTATATAATAATATTTTAATAACTTACCGTTTAATTCGTATTTTAATTCGAAATTAGGATTAATATACGAAATAATTAATCCTAAATACGGTACTTGCGTATTTGAAGTCCATAAATCGAATATTAATGAAAATCGACGGTGTTTTTCGATGTTTTTTTTAATATTCGATTTAATTAAATCAAATTGTGTATTAAACGTTTTATTTGAGATAAATTTAATTTTATCTCGATTAATAACCGGTAAAGACCTATATTAATTTTTAAAGTTATTAATAAGAAATTATAATAATTAAAAATAATTAAAATAATTTAAAATTTAACTTACGGGTTATAATAAGATAATAATCTTGAAAAGATTTCGAATTTAATACCGTAAAAGGTAAATTATTATCAATAATAAAATTTAAAATTTTATTATTACTTTCTTCTTCGTTAATCGAACTATCGTATAATGTATTTGTACGTGGGCGTTTTCGAGGTTTTGTGTAAAAAA